>JBCJKH010046169.1:0-17787 GCA_039877255.1 Loriculus beryllinus | reverse complement strand
GTATCCTGGACTGCATCAAGAGCAGTGTGACCAGCAGGTCGAAGGAGGTGATCCTGCCTCTCTGCTCTCGTGAGACCTCACTTGCAGCACTGTGTGCGGCTTTGGTGTCCTCAACATAAGAAGGACATGGAGCCATGAGGATGATCAAGGGCTAGAGCAGCTCCCATATGGAGACAGGCTGAGAACACTGGGGCTGTTCAGCCTGGAGAAGAGAAGCTGTGTGGAGACCTCATAGCAGCTTCCAATGTCTGAAGGGGGCTACAAGGATGCTGGAGAGGGACTTCATAAGGGACTGTAGTGATAGGTTCATCCCATAAGGGTTGATCCCATAAGGGATGATGGGTTCAAACTGAAACAGGGGAAGTTCAGGTTGGATCTAAGGAAGAACAACATACTCATAATAACATGCTCATCTCCCCAGAGGGTTATAAATGTATATAAATATTATATAAAGTTATATAATTTCATAGATAAATTTATATATATTTCTAGCCCAGGAGGGATGTAAGTATTTATACCACAAGCCATGAGAAGCTGCTGCTCCCCCTAACCCTCTGCACTTCCGTGCTCCAAGCAGGGCTGTGTCCATGTACCCCCCTCACCAGACATGTGCTGGACCACACCAACACCTTTTCCCAAATTTTTTGTGAACTTGATGCAAATTTTCCATGACTTTTCATTTTCTTGCAGAAGGAAACCCCACTGTGTGCATGCCTGCAGGCACCTCATCCAGGGATGTACACATGGCTGGGATCAAAATGAGCTAGTACGAGCCAATGCATTACCTCTGCATACCCACCAGCAGTCCAGGACCTCCTCTTCTCAATCTGCATGGATAAAGGATGCAGGTGGATCCCTGCAGCTGATTCCCATGGGCAGGCCGGGTGGCAGGACCAGGGGGAATATGGGACCAGGGTGTATTTGGCATCATTGAAAGTGCAGTGACATCAAACCAATGCTTGCAAATTGCTGACAACGTGGGCTTTGTCTGCGGTGGATCCATGCTGCTTGCATCCCTTGATCTCTGCCGCCACCAATACAAGCTCTTCAAACATTTATAAGTCTCCTTCTGAACGATGCAATGTTATCACCCTGCTCAAAGCTTCTGGTGTTAGATGTGGAAACACAGCTGGCCAAGGGGTGTTGGAGCCGGGGGGAAGGTCTCTGAGCTACTCCAAGCATCATAGATAGGGGCTGATGTATTTCAGTGTCCCTGGACCTTGGGAAAGGGATCAGGCATGAAGAAGAGTGGGCTGGAAGTGGGTGTTTTCCCATAGGTGGCTGTGAGCAGCTCCTGGGAGCTCCTTCCCAAGGTTGGGTTGAGCTCGGAGGGTGGGTTGGCACCCTGGAGCCATCTCCACTGCTTGTTATGCTGGGCAATGGAAAACCCTCCCCAGCTGGTGCTCTTTGTAGCCTCCTCCCAGAGAACAACTCCAGATTAACCTGGTAGGGGCTTGGTCGTGTGTCAGAGCTGGCAATGGAGGACTCCAGTGTCAGGAGGGGTTTGCCTTGCAAGGTGGCTATAGCATCCCCAGGAAACACATTTTGGGTATAAGCTGAATGCTGGGCTGGAGGAGTCGTGTGCTGTGTGATGGTGATGGGGAGATCCTCCCTGTAGAGGGTTGATCTGGAGGCCATTGGTGTGGGAAAAAGGAGATGCTGATCTTCCTGGCTCTGCAGAATCAGACCTGATGGAGCAATGCTGCATGACAGGGCCTTGGATAACATTATCTGTTGTGAGGTATCCCTGCCATGGCAAGGGGGTTGAAACTGGATGATCTTAAGGTCCTTCCCAACCCAAATCATTCTATGATACCTGGACAGCTGGAGCTGAGAGCAATACCCACACGAGATTCTGCAGCACCAACGCCATGCAAATGCAGGAACATCTGCTGAAATCCTGCTCCGGGTGATTTTTGACTGCAGCAAAGCCAGACAAAGAAGTGGTTGTGTCCTGCCACCCTTTGGAATGAAAGAAAACACAAACCCCTTGTTTCTTTGAAGTCGCTTCAGAAACGTGATGTGCAGATGCAGGAGGTGGGCTGGTCCCACCCAGCCCCCCAAGCGTCCTTCAATAATGGTTGAGATGCATCAAAACTCCACAACTGTATAAAAGCTGCAGATTTTCATAAAACTTATTTATTGGTGCATGTTCTCCTGGCTGCCTTCTGTCTTTTTCCACTCTGGATTTTGGCAGGCTCTATGGCCAGCTTTGTATTCATTAGGAGGAAGGCCCGGCTGGCACTTGCCCATGTGCAACTCTCTGGGGTGCCCATGTCTCTTGGGCAGCTCTCGCAAATATTTCATGCCAAATAGCAAAAAATCTGCTGTAAAAATGCTCAGGTAGTTCTTCTGTCCTGGATGGAGTGATGCAGCCTTCCACAGCAGCTTCCAGCATCTGAAGGGGGCTACAAGGATGCTGGAGAGGGACTCTTCATCAGGGACCGTAGCAATAGGACAAGAGGTGAGGGGTTCAAACTGAAACAGGGGAAGTTCAGGTTGGATCTAAGGCAGAAGTTCTGCCCTGTGAGGGTGCTGAGGCGCTGGCACAGGGTGCCCAGAGAAATTGTGGCTGCCCCATCCCTGGCAGTGTTCAATGCCAGGTTGGACAGGTGTCCTGGGTTCAGCAGTAGCAGTCATTTTTCTCTTTCCTAGTAGCTGGTGCAGTGCTGTGTTTTTGACTTTCAGCCTGGGAACAGTGCTGATAACACCGATGTTTTTGGTTGCTGTTCAGTAATGTTTAGTCTGACCAAGAACTTTGTGAATCTCATGCTCTGCCAGGGAGGAGGGGAAGCTGGGAGGAAGCAGAGACAGGACACCTGGTCCAAACTGACCAAAGAGGTATTCCATACCACAGCACGTCTTGCCCAGGATGTAGAACTGGGGGCAGTTACCCGCAAGGGCTAGATCACTGCTTGGGTCGGGCTGGGTATCGGTTGGAGGGTGGTGAGTGGTTGTATTCTCTTCCCTTGTTATCTCCCTTATCATTATTATTATTACTGGTGGTAGCAGCAGTGGTTTGTGTTACACCTTAGTTACTGGACTGCTCTTATGTCAACCCATGCAAGTTACATTCTTTCGGTTCTCCCCATCTCTCCGGGAGCCAGGGGAATGGAAGGGGGGGAGTGAGAGAGAGACTGTGTGGTTCTGAGTTACTGACTGGATTTAGACCACGATAACAGGGCTTGGAGCAACCTGCTCTAGTGGAAGGTGTCTCTGCCCGTGGTAGGGTTTTGGAACTGGATGAGCATTGAGGTCCTTCCCAGTCCAAACCATTCTATGATCCTAAGTGCAGCTGCCTGTCTTTGGCCAGACCATGGGGACAGATGCTGAGTGCCCTTCCTATTCAGTGGGGACACCTGGGCCTATCTCAGATGTTTCTGCAAAGGTAAATGGAAGGTGAGCACCAAAGACCACCCTGGGAATCTCCATGAGCTTTTGATGGTGCAGGAGGCTATTCTGCAACAGGGATTGGAGCCTGGCTGCTGTACCCCGACAGCAGTGACAGCACTGCATTGGTCCCAGGCTTTGCAGAGGCAAGCTTGCATCTCTGTGAGACGGAATAAATGGGGATGGCTGTCTGAGAAGCATGGACCACAGATGCTCCAGCACCTGCCCTGCTCCCTGCATGCTCTGATAGACTATGGGCAGGGTGAGAGAGGGGTCTCATGGGGACACTGAGGACAGCCTATGCCTGCGCGCAGTGCTCCAGCCTATGTCTCCCTCACTGCCCGCCTACACCAGCGTCCTGCTGTTCGTATTAATGCACTGCTCAAAATGCAAGCTGTGATGGAGGAGATATATTTAGGCTAAATCCCTTGCAGGTGACTCTTGTGGGGGGAAAACAGGGTTTGATTTTTTGCTGCGATGGTTTAGCCTTGGGGTCTCCTTTAGAAGCTCTGCTCTTAGTGCCAGCAGCACCAGCAAAGCCCCCAAGGTAATGAGTGCTCTTGGGGACCAGCCCCGCCATCAAAACTCACATCTCATGTGCAGATAAGGAACCCTGCAGCACACATCCAAACCCTCCCCACACTGTCCATCCATCACTCCCGACGGATGTTATTGCAGGATATCTCTCAATGACTCGTCCTTTGAAGACCCCTTGATCTCAGTGATGTTGCACGGCAGTGTCCGGTTGTGCTCCGTGCAAAGCAGCCTGGGCTTGCTTTTTATCCCTGAAGGCTTGTGCTAAGAGAAAAGGGATTCTTTCCCCCTCGAGATACATGTGTGTGCTCAAACCCTCCAGCAAATGCAACATGACTAGAGGAGGTTTTTGCTTGAGCTGATTCAAAAAGATGTGTGCTTGTATGCTGCAAACCCAGCTTGTGGAAGGCTGATGGCTCCCTCCAGGCCATGTTCCCTAATCCCTGCTCTCTATCCATCCATCTCTTCCTAGGGTTTATATCTCTCCATCTGTTTAAGGAAGGAAGTGTTTTCTGCTTTGTGAGTGTTGCCTCTTACCCGTGCACTGAGCAGGTCTGTGATGCTGCTACAGCCTTTCTTCACTCTCCTCATCATCCATGGCTCTTGCCAGGCTCTGTGGGGAGGCTGGGCTGGATCCAGCCCTGCACACAACAAGCTCTTACCCTCAGCTTCAGGCAGGCCTGAGCCATAACTTGAGTGGTTTGAGAGCTTGCCAGGATTTCCACCCCTGGAGAGCACAGAAATGGTGCCAGCAAAGGTTGAAGGCATCTCACAGGTCTGCTGATCCCTGTGAACATGATGGACAGGATGCACCAGCAAGAAAAAGGGGTAAACCATGACAGCAGTCAGGAGGTTCATCTTCATGTAAGTTTTCACCTGTTACAAGGAAATCACCTTCCATTTCTTCTCTTTCCTATGGCCTAGAAATAAAATAGCAGTGGCCAGGAAGTGCCCCCATCAATGGCATTATGGATGCTGAGCATAGCTGGTGCTGTGTAGGCAAAGATGGGCAAAGCAGCAGCATTTGACTGTGGTTTTGTGAAGTGCTGGAGTTCTAGTGATGCTGTGAGCTCCCTATGGGTCAGGACTAAGCTCTGCCTTGGCATTGTGAGGCTGGAAAAAGGTAAGGAAGAGTTTTATTGTGTCTCTGGTCCATCTGTCATAGGAGGTGTGTTTTATGTCTGCAAAACAAAGGCTGAAATGGGAGATCAGGATTTATTTGGGAAATAAATTCTCTCCATATATTCATTATTTTCTTTTCCCCCTTTCCCTTCCTACAGTCTATTTATCTAATCCATTTATATCTATTCATCTGTCTCCTGTTTATCTGGAATATCTTTCAATATAAATCTATGACTGTTCCTTTCTGCATTACCTCTCTGGCCCTTATGGATCACCATCAAATCTCTCCCTGTCTCTCCATCTTCTTACAAGAAGTCTCAGCTTTTGGGCTGTTTCTCTCTCTCATTCTACCTTTTGCATGCCACAGCATTTTCTAACCACGACCACCACTCCTCTGGAACAGAGTATTTCAAGGAAACGTGTCATAAGTGAGGAATTTGATCAGTTATGTATGCTATGCATTTGGGGATGTGATGTGGAGCTGAGGCACATCCCCGTGATGGACCACAGTGCAGGACCATAAGTGACAACGAGGTCTGTTAAGCCCGAGAGAGATGACACTGAGTCTTCATGGTCTTGAGGAAGGAATAAGTGCTCCTTTCCAAGCTGCCATAGGGCTTGCAAGCATCAAGTTGGGTTGCTTTCAAACCATGTCCCTCTTCCACCTCCCGCTCCTGCCAGCGTGACTCAGAGGCATCTTGGCATTCCTGGCAGGTACGGCATCTCACCAGCTCTCAGCAGCACCGAGCAGGTCAAATGCTCATTTAGAGATGAGCAGATCAGTGCTGTTTGTGCTGGGGGGATTGGTGGGCAGGCAGTTAAATGCATTTTCCCATGCCACATCCCATGGTGCTCCTGATTAATTTTATTCCCAGTGATTTTGTGCTGAGGTCCTGTACCCATCGTCCTGCTGATGTTTAACGTTCTTGATGCCAGCGTGGTCAGCCCAGAGCAGGACATTGTCTCTTCTGCTAGCCCACCTTGGTGCTCTTTCCTCTTCCAAAGGATGAATCAACCCATTCCAAACCCCACATGCTTTCTTTGGCACAGACACTCCACCTTTGCAGGTAACACTGCCTAAACCCTGTTCTCCTTTCCTCGTGACAAAGAAAGAGGGCTCAAGTGACCCCAACAAGAGGCAAAAAGTCACAAGTATTGTTCAGCTGCACTAATACGTTTGCTTTAATACACTAATATCTAGTTATTGTATTAAATTAGCCACAAGTAGCCATCAAGAATAGCAGACACCCCTTTCTCCTGTAGTAAGTACAGTGATGGAGTGCCTCTTGGATATGTTGCCAGTAGCGTGCTACTGTCTGAGAGAGAAGCTCAGTTTTTCCTACAGACAACCAAATGCACTCTTACTTTGCATGCATGACCCTGACCTTGTCAGGCTTGAGGAGAGTAAGATGTTGGGCTGTTTCTGAAGAGGGAAGCTTGGCCATGTAGATACATGCATTATCAGATGCTGTTGCCTTTGAATCCTCAGGCAGCACTGGATGCCACATGCTGCCTATTGTCCTGGTCCCCATGGCTGCCCCTTCCCATTGCTTTCCACCTTAGTCCACCTTCTCTCCTAGGCCTATCTTCTTGGCCTGCCTATCCCTTCCCATGCACACCCTCATCTCCCATATTGCTGTCTCCATCTCCTTTCTCAAGGGCACATACTTCCTGCTTTGCTCCCACCATGTCTTGCTACAGGGTCTTCATAGAATCCCAGACTGCTTTAGGTTGGAAGGGTTCAGGTTCCGACCCCCTGACATGGACAGGGACACCTTCCACTAGAGCAGGTTGCTCCAAGCCCCTTCCATCCTGGACTTCACGTTGCACTGTTACTCCCTCCATGGTCCCGGTCAACTCATCCCTAATTCATCCCTCATGCCTCCATGTAACCCTCTCTTTTCCATTTTACATTTGTCTCCTCTCCATTTCATGTAGAAGAAGCTTGGCCAGGCCCTGCCTGCTGGAAGCCCTCCCGAAAAGTGGCTACCAGGCATGGAAATCCTCACATGGATTACAGCTTATGAACACTTGAGTCAAGGCCTTCAAGAAGCATATTGGGTGTGCATATCCCTTTCTTCTTGGCAACAGCTGCCTTTTCCTATGGCCATTTCTTCCATCACAGAGCTCCCGTGGGACACCTCTCAGGAAAACAAGGTAAAGTTGCTGAAATTATTTCCCAGATGTAAATTATTAGCCTGAATTTCTCATCAAAACACAATAACAGGGGATTTATCCTCCTTTTTGTTTTGATGGAAGCCGGGATGCATAAGAGAGCTGGCAACACATATCCACTCCATAATTAGATTGAAAGAAAACCACCCCTCTGAAGACAATGAGATGATAAAAGGGATCAAGGTCCCTGGGAAAACTGAACCCTCCCTTTTTTCTTTCCCATTACTTCTCAGGTTATTTCACTTTGCTATTAAGAAATCTGATTTGCTGATGAGCAGGAAGAGGAAGCTTCCAGGCTTAGAAAATAAATGAGTTGGGTTGTGTGAGGACAAACTATTAAAGATTCAGTGGCTGTACAGCCCCGAAGGTAGCGAGTCCCCCATGAATTAACACAGGACGTGGAATGAGGCTGATTAAACCCTTCTTCTGTCACTGGAGATGTCCTGGAGCCACCCTCAGTAACAACAGGTAAAGCCAGCCCATACCCAAGCGCCTTCCATCAAAACCTGCCTGTGTCTCTTTGGCCATGGCCACCAGGTGAGGTCTCAGGGTGAACCTGGATGTGGGTTTCTTGGGGATGCCTCATTGTGTCTTTCATGGAAGACGCAATTGGTTGGAAGGAAAAGGAGGGTTCCCATAATCGAGGCTACAACCTGAGAGTTGCTGGCCAAGCTGGTTGCTTCTGCAGTGTGCAAGGGTGTGCTTGCAGCTTTGCTTCCAGCAAGAGGGGACCCACACAGAATGTGTCCCCTCGTGGCATGTCCTTCCCCAGGAGCTTCCCCTGGAGCTTCCCCTGCCATCACACAGCAACTCCTTGCAAGGCTCTTTGCTTGGGCATGGGGCAGTTTGGAGGAGGAAGCCTCCTGGAGCTTCCATGGAGATCCTCTCTGCTTGGAGGTCCTTAGGGTGCAGGAGACCTTTCTATACAAAAATGTCAACTGAAAAGGTTCCCACCATGGGAAAGACACCTTTGTCTTTATTCCCTTCGTTCCCTCCTCTACTATTGGCACTGGGTTTGTTTGGTGATGACAGATCCCTTCAAGGCTGATGGGCCCACCAATCTGGCACATGGTGATGGCAGATGTCACCTCCTCCCAAAGGAAGTGGTGAAACATCCTGGCCAGGCCCATGCAGCTGCAGAACCAATCCCCCTCTAGAGTGAGCACATTCAGGGGGTCTCTTGGGTGACCACAAGAAACCCCTGTTTGCTTCAGTGGTTAAAAGTACTTCACCAATGTCCATCAGAAGAGTTGGGATGCTTTTCATTCAAAGTCCTGCAGCTGGAGGCAAGTGAAAGGGCCACGTCCAGCACTGTAAAATGCCTCACTTAAACCATGGGAAGTAGCTACCAAAATGGATTTGGTGCCTTGTAGGTGTCTACCTATTATTACAATTTCTTTGTGTGCATTAGCTGAGTGTTAGTTGTTTTGTTTGCAGGTAGTAAAGGCAGGCTTGGACTCCTGGGGTTGCAGTATCTAGATCTAGATGCATTAAGGATGTGTTAAAGGTTTCATAAGAGGTGGAATACTGGGAGCCAGCTCCCTGGGAGTGTGTGGAAGGAGGGCAGCACCTAACTGCAGTGTGCTTCATCTGCCTCCCTGTGCTTCCCTGCTGCTGGTGATGAAGGGAAACTGAAGCAGCTTGTGCAGGGGCAAAGGCTGGCTGAGTATCAGAGCAGGACCTGGACTGCTGCCTCCAAATAGACAAGATAAATCAGCACATCTTCTGCCTGCCTTGTCCCTTGCAGGGGTGACCTTAAGCTTAACAGAGTGATGAGGCATTCCTGTGCCCCTTGCAAAGCCATGCTGAGGTGAAGTGTTCCCCCATCCCACCATCACTGCAAAGCTGGTCTGGGATGAGTCTTGTCACCACTGTTACGTGATGCATCGGGGATGTGTGAGCAGGGGGCAAAGGCAGACCCATGTCACAGTGGTGACCAGGGAGCTCCAGTGATGTGGATTCTTTCCCTGTGACCATCCTGTCATGGCTGTCCTTAAGCATGAGATTGCTCTAGCTGCTCAAACTTGCCTGTCCTTATCCCCAAAAGAAAGGAACCAGCTGAATGCTACAGCCATGTTTCAGCCAAAACAGAGCTGTACTTCAGGACCCAGGCCCAATATCAGCTCCAGGGCAGGTAATTCTGCTGTGCACCAATGTCTCCATGGTCCTTCCCTGTTGTTTCAGTCAGGACTGCTATTTCCTGCTTCCATCCTTTGTCCAGGTGGCTCTGGGAGTGGGACAAACGCAAATCCCCACCCAGCTGAAAAATAAGGAGGTTTTTCCAGTTGCCATGGGAGGTTTTCCTTCTTTTTCCAGCCCAGGCATCTCTTCAAGGACTGTCACTGGCTTGTCCCTCCCGCCCAACTAGGGGAGGGAGGCTGCAAACTCACATCAAGGGCTTTGGTTCAGCTTTTTAACATGAATTATTAATCCATTGCCAGCCTTTCCCTGCCTCATTCTGGAGCACCCGCTGCGCAGCAGATTCATTGCAGCCAGCAGGAGCTTGTGCTCACATTGTCATCTTCCCCCCACCAGATTGATTTGCATGTGCCCATGGGGGGGTCATTTCACCCCTCACTCAAAGCCATGTGCAGGGTCATGTCCTCCGACCAACTCCTTGCTCTGCTGCTCCTGGAGATGATGTGGATGTGGGAATTCTCTCCTGGTGGAGTGGTCTTCCCTCCCCCTTTGCTTTCTCCTCCACGTGGAGACTTGTTCTTAGGCTGTTCCCTTCCAGGCGTTTTGATGGATGGAAACCCCTCACATGAGTTTGAAGCAGTGGGAGGTGTTTGGAGACTGCCTTTGTCTCTGGTTGTATCAATAATTAATATGTTGATCCAGAGCGATATTATAAACAGGGTAAATACTTCTTTTTCCTCCCTTTTTTCTCTTCTTTTCTTGGTAAGCAGCAGAAGCAAAAGGGCAGCTTTTAGTGTCACTGCTCAGGGGGAACTTTTCTGTCTTTCTGTAGGGTTTGTACCCTCGTCCCTGCTTGAGATGCCCTCTCCATCCCTCTAGCTATGATGGGTTGGAGGTGGTTGTCTCCAGCCCTGGGCCCTTGGGTAGGTGACATGGCTCGGAGGCTCCATGGAGGCTTAATAGATCCTGGCAAGTTTAAAGTTTAGGCTTTTAAAACTCTTCTTAAATGGGAAACTCACAATGGCATGGAGTCCTTTCAAAGCAGCTGAGATTCTTCTGGTGACCTTCAGCTTATTTGTGTTTTGGAGGCTACTTGAAGACCACTCTACGGGGACCCTAGCATGGGCAAATGTCTCATTGTACATGGCTTCTCCAGCATCTTCTCATTGACTGTCTTAATTTCTCACTCAATTCTTAGCCCTAATGCTTCTAAAGGCACATATTTGGATTCAGCAATCACAGTGCAGCTCAATGTGTCCATCAGGGTTGAGAAGATCTTGGGAAGAGAGACTGACACATCCTTGGCAGAGTTTCCTGCTGTTGAATCTCCAAACCCTACTTGGGCAGCAAAGGGAGGGCACCTTTCCAGAAGCCTTCAGTGCTCAACCTGCTGATTGCTGACTTAAAGCGTCTTGGCCTCAGTGTCCAAATAGGTTTTGAAGGTCATTTCATCAGCTGGTTGGTGTTTATTCTGGAGACCACTGCTGCTAACATGAAGTCAATTATACCCATGGCATTTGAACTTCCCAAATACGCATATAGGACTTTCTGCCTCTTGCTTGCTTGCAAAACTCACCTCTGCCTTTCGTGATGTTTCTTGGGGTTCCACAAGCCAAATTAAAACACCATCTGCTGTAACTCCAGCACTTCTCAATCCCTCAAATATCTGCTAAATGACTCTTTGAAACACCTTGGGAGCAGAACTAATTCCAAATGGTGTTAGCTGAAATTTGCAGTGTTCCACTGATGTATTGAAAACCACTAGCTTAGAGTCCCTTTCATCTGATTTTACTGGCTTTAATAGACATCCTGCCTCCATGCTGAAAATATTTCTTCCTCTGAGAACATTGCTGGCTTTTCATTAACAGTTTCCAGTGGATAATGCCTCCATTTGGAAGGCTTTATTTAAACCATACAAATCGATCTGCATCTATGATTTTTGGCTTTTTAATTCCTACTCATTTCAGTTAAATACACAATGTTTAACCTAGTCTTCAAGTTGATACAGTCTGGAGCTATGAAAGATAATGGTGGGACAAGGTGTTCGGTTATAACATCCTAGGAATAGCTGGGGAATCAGCCTTGTTCTGCTCCTACTTTGGGTAGTTTCCTCTCCAGTTAGCCTTCTCCAATGTGGCAGGACACCAACGTGCCTCCCTCCTGCCACCAGGAAAGGATTTGGTTTCCTTCAAGCTTATTAATAGCCCCATTGATGCTGGAATGCACCTTTTGCCAACTATTTCATCCCTCTACCAGAAACCTGTGCCTGCAAAGGGGCCACTCTGCTTAGAAAACCATGGGTTGTCCATGCTGGGGTTTGAGGTGGTCCCCCCTTTTGGCTGTGCCCGTTATCCCCCTGCCAGCAGAAGTAGTAGTTCTGTCAGATTGTGAACTAGCATTTTTCACCATTTCCATCTGATTTGAACTCAAAAAGGAGCACAAACATTGAAGTAAATATGTGCTGCAGGGTATGAGAGCAGTTTGAGAAGCAATAGCTTGTTCTCAGCCCAAACATCCCCTCAGGGAGCATCGTGCTCCACATTTTCTTCTGGGCTTGGGACACCCAAGTTTGTCTCTTTATTGGATTCTCTCTGTGGGTTGGATCTGAAATGGCTCTCCTGTGATGTGGTAGGAAGGGCCCTGGTGAGACATTCAACTTCATCGCCAGCTTCAATGCATCTTCTTGGGGTGGGATGTACCTGCTTGGTGTTGGGGCTTATTTAGACCTTGGAGAATGGAATGTGGTCTCCTAGCATGAATGGGTGGAGACTGTAGCTTGAGCCCACACACTCCTATGACAAATTATAAAGGATCCACCATTTATATGATGCTTGATAGAGATTCCCCTTCTCTAAGCATTAGCTAAGTATGCATCCATCTTAACGGAGCTGGAATGAGTTAATAGGTAGAGAAGAAGCTCAAAAACAGAGAGGGAAACTAAAGTCCTTCAGGATCCCTAACCTCTGGGAGCTGAGCTGCCATCTGCATGCAGCAATTCCAGCTACATGGATGAGGGAGAGAGCGGGAGGAGTGGGAAGTACAGAGCCTGCCAGAGGAGGAAACAAACTGCAGGGGAAGGGAACTAGAGGGAGATGCTCTCAGATCACGAGCACCTTTGAAACGTGCAGAGGAGAGAAAATTGCTCCTTGTCCCCCTTGGGGATAGGCTGGCAGAGTGTGCCTTCTACATTTGATTTTAGCAAGGTGGAGGGAGGCAGGGGAGGGAGGGAGATGGATCATGTCTTACCATGAGAGACAGAGCTCAAATTCTCTGGCATAGACTAACCTCTCCTTTGCAAGTCACCCTTAGGAGTTGGTTTGATGAAAGGTGAAGATTTGCTGCTGTGAGATGGTTTGCTGCCCATCTGCATGAGACTTGCTTTGGCAGAGCCAGTGCCATGGGCTCGGGACATCCATCCCATTGCATACCAGCCAGTGTGTCCTGTGACTGGGACATCAGCTCAGACCCAGCCTGGCTGGGACTCTGGGGATGCCGGAGTGCAGGATGGGTCTACAGGATGCCCCCTTCTGAGGGCAGGGAGCAGAGGGTGAGTTTGGTGGCCAAGGGGACACAGCATTGGCTGGGTGGTGGCATCTTGTCATGTTGCTACTGCTGGTGTTGGCATGTGCTGGGGATGGAGCAGGAGCATGATGCTGCCAGCTGTGCAGTTGTACCTGATGCCCATGGGACCAGAGGCTCGACCCAGGCATGTGTATCCCAACCCTTCCCTCTCCTGGACACAAACGGGACACCAGATTTACCCTTTGCACAGCGTCTTTGCAGCCATCCAGGACACTTGGCTTTGAGTGTGATGCCTTCAAGCATCAGTTAAGTGTTCGGGCATCACTTGGGCTCTGGCTGTACACTATGGGGGTGCACAGCAGGAGGCTGGACAGGACAGATGGTGGGGATGGGAGAGATGGTCCTCTCCCACCTTGGCTCTTGTTGCCACACTCATTTGCAGGGACTGTGCACCAGATGATGCTTCCTCTGTGTTTCCAGGCTTGTACAATTGCATTAGACATCCTGCTTTTTCCTCTGCTCCTCCAGCATCTCCTCACCCTGCCAGAGGACTCTCATCTCCTTGGGGATGCCTGTGGAGGCCCAGGCAGGCTCTGCAGGGCTCTGCTCCCCTCTGTGCATTGATTTCCCTGTACAAAATCAGGTGGGAAAATCACTAGCTTTGATTTCAAGGAACCAATCTCCCCCCATCCTTTGGGTAGGACTTTGGTGCTGGGGCCAGCTAATTTCCAGGCTGGCTTCCAGCAGGAAAGGGTTGGAGGCCACATGGCAGCTGCTCAGATGCTAGAGCTGGAGCTGCCAGCAATTTTCTGCTGTGACCAAAATGATCTTTAATGCATACATCAGGGATTTCTTCCTTTTCCTCACCTCCCTTCTCCCTGTGCCCTTGGAGCCTGTGGCACGCTGGAGCAGTGGAAACCACTTGGAGCATCACCAGCTGGGAAGATCTTAGTGAGCTGGTACCACGTCACCCATGGCCAGATGCATTTGGATGGATGTGCTTCTTTCCTCTCTGTTGGTCCCTGGGGAGGGCTTCCCACTGCTACAATGGACCTGACGAGGCTGAAGATGGACAGACGGACAAAAGGGAGCCATAGAGCCTCAGCACAGCCTGGGGTCTCCTCTGCCCACCTTCACACCTGGAAAATTGCTGGTTTCGTCTCAAAATCCCCCTTTCCTCCCTGTTTTTGGGAGGGTTCTTGGGATGTACAGTCCCTTGCTTGCTTTTCCTTCCCCAGTGTTGTGCCTGGTGTGAATGAGGAGCCCTGGAGCTGAGAAGGGAACATGCCAGTGAATCCCTCATCATTGCAAGAGCTGTGCCAGGCTGGATGTACCAGCGCTCCCTGCAGGAAAAACCATCTCTGAGCCTCTGGGATATTGAGGGAAGTTCCAAATGGGAACTTTGTGATGTTGCTGCTGCAGGAGTTTTCTTGCAGAATGTGCAGTTTTATTGAACTGGAAAAAAATTCCTTGGAGCGTATTAATAATAATAAAAAAAATCCCATCATTGTAGAATTGTTGTAATGGATCTTTTCAATCTCCTTTCATTCTGATAGTGAAAATGTTTCCTTGAGATGCTATTGCTTTCACTTCAGCTAGACTTTCCTTCTGTCTCACTATGCAGAGGCTTCGCATTAGACCTTGCATTACACAGCTCAAATGTTAGCAGGGTGGAACCTTGTTACTTACCAAAATGAAATGGACTTTTGGAGTTTTCTACAGGATATGACATCCCTTCCAGCTGTCCTAAAGGAAGAGACAGGCCTGGTTTTGGGATTTGCACCCCTTTTCCAGAGAGTTCTTTAGTGAAGGTCACAAATTGTTCACTCTGAACCCTACAGTTTAGCTCTGAGCATTGACACTTCCTGTCTCTAAGCCTGTTTTGCCACCCCCAATTGCTTCTGGCTCAGCTCCATTACTTTAATACATGAGATAACAAGGGGTGGAGAGAGGGAGGTGCTTATGCAGGAGGGGGTGATAAGCTGCAGGTGGGTGGGGAGGAGATTGGTCTCTATGGTGGCAGCTTGCTGGGAGCTTGCTTGGCCAATGGAGGCTTCACCATGAGCTGCTGCTTCACTCTGGGGTGATGCTGTGAGTTACTCCAGAGATGGAGCTGCCCCGTCTCCCTGTGCCTCTGGTGTTCCCAAAGGACACACTGAGGATGGAAACCCTCCCTGTCCCCCATAGCTGTTTGCCTGGATGATGTTATCTGTGCTCCTTTGATGCTCTTTATCCCTTTCTCTCCTCTTTGAGTTGCTCTTTCCTTTCTGCTCCTCTCTGCTACGCCAGCCCAAGGGTTTAGCCCTGTGCCCAGTGCAGCACTGGTGTAGGGTGGGAACAGGGCTCCTAACGCCCACTGTGGGGCAATTGCCTGAGCAGAGGTGTAGGAGCTGCTGGTATTGAGAGCTGCACCCTACACTGTGTGACCCCTTAGGCATTACTGCAGACCCCAGGGTGGGGGGCACCCACCCTGTGAGCTGTGCTTTTGAAGCCTTCTATTCAAGCACTAAATCCATTGGTTCTTCTTCTTTTTGGGGACCATTTATAACCCCCAGCCCCAAAATGGGCTCTCCGCTTAGGGATCAGGTCCCCAACAAGATTCTTGCTGCTTGGCATAGGGCTCCATCCCCTCACAGCCAGCCTCAGATCTCTGGTTCTGCAACTCTCTGCAGTGGTATCAGATGGAAAATGGCCTTTGAAGGAAGGCAAACAACCTGGGACCCTCCACTGTGGGCTGGGGTCTGCTGCCACACTTCCCAACCAGGGTTTTGGGGGCCCTAAGGGTCCTTAGGCTGGGGAGCTGCATCCCTGAGATGGAAACAGGCAGGAGCAGAGCAGATTGTGCTCATCAAAGTCCATTATTTTGGTATTTCCTTTTGCAGAAAAACCAAGAAAAAAGCTTTTCTTTGCTCTTTCTTGAACACTTTGAAAGGAAACATCAACTTCTTTCAACAAACCCATTTTGGTGTCCAAAAAAATGCTTGGAATTTGAAAGAACTGGAAGAAGTTTGATCTCTGGACTGACAGAAACAACAGAGGGGGAGGAAAACGCTCCCAACAGAAAGGAGTTTCTCTCCCTGCATCATCATCCTGATTTGCATCCTTGGCTGAGAGCAAAGCCATCCTATAAGGAATGTGACTGATTGTTTTCCAAACATGCTCATGAGGCAGTTTCTAGCCTGATATTAATTGGATTTGGAGGTTGCAGAAATGAAGCCCTTCTCTTATATGGACCAAAGACAGGTAGAGTGGTTTTCAGGGCTCCATTCAAACAGATCCATCTCTTCCCTCAGTCTCCTATACCCAGTTTTTATTAGAGCAGCCAAAGGGAGAAGGGGGGGGGGGGGGGGAGGGTGGGGGTGGTGGAATAGAGACAAGAGCAGGTCAGCAAGAATGGAAAAGAAGATGCAGTGTGCAGCAAAGAGACCAGATTGCCTGCCTGGAGGTTGGGATGTAGTTTCTTTTCCCTTTCCCTATCAAGGGTGCAAGATAAACAGAGACAGAAGGTTGGAAAGTGTCCCAGAAAGGTCTCTGCAGAAGCAGGCCAAAATGTATTGAAAGTGGATAAACAGCAGGCAAAGAATTGCACTAAAATTTTAAGTCAAGGTGGTACGAAATGAAACCCTTTAAAGCTGGTACAGATGCATCAGGTACATGATCTGCACCCTAACTGCCCCCAGCCCATAGGCAGGCTGCAAGAGAGCCTCTGAGAATGGATCTGTCCCCATCCATCCTCCAAATGTCCCCCCTGGGTAGCTGGGTTGCAGGTTTGCCCCATCAGCAGGCGAAGATGCTTGACTGGTGTTCATGAGGATCTTCTGGTTTAAGGGTATCATTGTTAGAGGGCATCCCACAGCCATACCCGTCTAACCTTGAGATGCTGAAACCTCCTCTGGTTTGATATCTGCTGCCATCAGCATCTCCTGTTGTTTTGCTCTGTGTTCATGGGCTTGCTACACTGCACAAACCAACCAAGGGTCATGTGTGACACCAGTGTTCAGTGTGGACCCCAATGCTGTGATCATCCCAGTGTGGTGTCACCAGACCAGGGCAGAGTAGAAGCATGAGTGAGCTGATGCATGCGGTCCCCTCTAGCTGGGCAGCCCAGGGACTTCACTGTAGTGCTTCAGTATAGAGCCCTACCTGTGGATTTATTGCATAGATGCTGTAGTGGGGTGTCAGCAGCCGGAAACTGCTGGTGAATGCTCCTTGGTGGCTCATCTGGGTCTAGGAGGAGCATTGGAGATGTAAATGTCTGGCCATGGCATCTACTTTGGTGTACGGGCATATCTCCTTACGGGCCAAGATCTAGGTTTTGCAGCGATGCTGTATGGGGATGGGGGAGCTGGTACCTGCCATAGAATGTGGGTGTCACCCCTGCAGTGATAGGGAGAGCATCCTGCTGGGTGCTGGGACCTGGAGATCAGGCTGTGCCAGAGGCTGAGGGCACCTTGTTTACCATAGAGCCACCACTGCACCTGGGAACACATTCTGCTGAATGGTTTGGCTGTGGAGCTGCATGTTTGGGATATGGTTTTTCCTGGAGTAGAGAAAGGCATCCCAAAAGAGGCATGTACAGCAAAACCAAGGTCATTTAAGCCCTTAACAAGGTGGTGGTGGTGGGGTCTCCTGTACCCAGCACCCATGGCAGGAAACCTGCAAAGTGCAGGATGGTGCCCAAAGGGGAATGCACACCTTCAACCTACTAAGGTTCACCTGCAGGCTTGCCCATGGTTCTCATGCTTCAATGGGGTGTGTAGCAGGGAGGACAGCTAGAAACATGGCTTGGCTGAGCAGCAGTCTTGAGCACGAACGTTTGAACTCTGTGCCCACAGAGAAAGAGCTAGGGGAGAAATCTGATGCTGGACAGATGCAGTACCATGCGAGCTTTAAAACGGTGCTACC
>JBCJKH010046168.1:55862-71080 GCA_039877255.1 Loriculus beryllinus | reverse complement strand
GGGGAAGAGATGGAGCTGGTGTCCTCTGCCAGAGCACCACTGAACACCTTTGTTACGCCAGGAACCACTGACATGGACCACATCCATGGGTCACATCACAGCCTCACGTCCTGCTTTGGGAGGTGAGGATGCACTGCTCCATGTCCCAAAGGGAGCAGCAGAGAAGGAGGCACCACAACCCCTCACCAGCACGTCCTCCCGGCACCATTTCCTAACAGGAGCTGCCCTTGGCACCTTGTGCAGGACAAGACAAGGATGAGCTTCAATCTGGTGTAGAACAAGCTGGAAGATTAAAACCTAATAACAAGGTCTCCATTTCCTCTTAGGGATAGACAGGAAGAAAAAAGGAACACAACTGGAAATCAAAGTCCAGGTCCCTATTGCTTTGGAGGATGCCTTCGCACCGCTGCCATCTCCCATGGATGGAGGTGAGCATCCCGATGGGAAAGCCTGTGCAGGGTGATGGAGTGAGGGGCTGCCCTGGGGACACCAGGGGGTGGTTGGATCCCGCTGAGCCTGGGACACGAGGTAGTGGAGGGGGGACCTGCCTGGCAAGCAGCATTCCGGGGTTATTTGGTGTTCCACAGGCCGTGGGGAGGAGGAGCCTTCCTTGACTGAACCAGGGCAGAATGGGGACTCGAGGCCCTGGGGAAGCAGCATGCAGCACCCATGGGATGTAAGGGGCAGGATGGGGGCTGTAGTTTGGTGTTTTCCTCCCCCTCTTTCTTGCTTTCATTCAGAAATCCCACCTGGAAATCTGACCCAGCTGAGCCAAATGAGAGCCCCTGTGACCTGGCCTCTTGCTGGAGGCTGCTCTGCCCTTAAGAGAAACCCCAGTGCTGAAGGGGGGACTCCCAGCTCCACCGTGCCCCAGGGATGGAGCCATGCTGGGCCACAGGCACTGGGCAATTCCCTTCCAGGAGGCAGGTGATGGCAGGCAGCAGATGCCAGGGACGGATGAACCCAACAGCCAACCTCTGGGTACCACCTGAGGCATCTCCTTTAGCCCCCCGTGCCCTGCAGCACACCAGGCACAGAAGAAACACAACCCCCCTCCAGGACAGCTTTGAACCCGAGTGCTGGAGGCTTGGGGAGGGCTCAGTTTAACCATGGTCCTCCCTCAGCCCTTGTTCTCTCCAGGCATCTTTCCTGCCCACGGCATCACCCCGTCCAAGGTGCACTGTCCCCATGTGTCACCGCAAGGGTACCCAGCGCTGGCAGGGGAACAAACCCAGAGGTGCCTCCAGCATCGCTTCCACCACAGCATCACCCCCCTCGAGTGGTGACACCGGAGAGCCATGGTCCCCAAGGACGGGTGACCACGATGGCACAGCCAGAGGGGTCCATGGGGGCCGGGGGGGGCTCACATGATGGTGCACCGGTTCCTGCGCAGGGCGCCCTGGAAGCGGATGGTGGTGTGGACGTGCTTGCAGCGGGCGCAGCCCACGCTCTTGAGCAGCTCGCTGAAGAGCAGCAGGATGTGCCAGTTGTACTTGGCCGAGCACTCGATGTAGCCGCATTTCCACGTCTTCTTCACCAGGTTGGAGACGTTCCAACGCGGGATCACCCGGCCCCGCTGCAGGTCCCGCTTGTTGCCCACGATGATGATGGGTGTCTCCGATGTGCCGATGACCCTGAGGAGGGAACACAGGAGGGGACAGGGCACAGTGTGATTGATGGGCCCGGGGACCCCAACCCACCCCAAACCGAATCTTGGCTTCGGCTTGGCAAGAGGGATGCGACTCCTCTTGCCCCATCACTCTTCGTGGCCAGCCCCACATTGTGTCAGCCCCAGGTGCTTTCTGCCCTCACCCACAGGTGATACCTGCCCGAGGTCATAGAATCCCAGACTGGTTTGGGTTGGAAGGGACCTTAAAGCTCATCCAGTTCCATGGGCAGGGACACCTTCCACTAGAGCAGGTTGCTCCAAGCCTCATCCAGATCCTTCTGCCCCCAGGTCCAGTTTTGTTTAGGGCTCCCAGCCCCGCAGAGGGGCTTTGTCCCAGTCTGCAGTATCGCATCCCTGATGCCAAGAGCAGGGAAGCACTGTGCTGCGGGGGGGATGCATCCTTACCTCGTCTCCAGGATCTGCTGGCGGATGGTTTTGATGTACTCGAAGCTGTCAAAGCAACAGATGTCATAGACCAGGATGTAGGCATGGACGCTCCGGAGCCCCCTGCAACACACGTCCGCCCACTCCTGCAAGGTGCAGAGAGGGATCAATCCTGGCTCGGCCCCAGTGCCATGCCTGGGGGATGCCCCGCACTGCGTGAACGCTCTCCAGCTCTGCCCTCACCCATCCCTGTGATGCTTCATCTGCCCCCCACAGCCCTTCAGCCACCCCATCTCCACAGATCCCTTCTTCCCCTCAGTAATCCATAGGAGAGTGAATGGGATTTGCAGCCCTAATTCCTCTCTTGAGCAAGGACCAATGCCCAGTGGTCCAGGGGTGAGCTGGGAGCAGGGCTGAACGCACCCCTTGCCCTGGATGCAAAAGCTTCATCCTCCAGAGCTGTAGTTAACCAGGGATGCACCTTGGCTTGTAGGCAGGGCAGGCGAGGAGGATGCTGAGGATGCATCCCCATCCTTGTGGGTCAGAGGGAGAAGGTGACAGCAGGGCTGTTTGGAGGGGATATGGGGACAGGAGAAGAGCGGTGGCTGCTGCGGGGTCTGTGGGCCTGGGAGCTGGGGCAGAGGCAGGCAGGAGTGGCCTCTCCACAGCCACAATGTGGAGCTGTAAAGGAATACACTTTGTCAGGGAAGCTTTGGGTTTCCAGAAATAGCAGGATTATTTTTTCCATGCTATAGGATCTGTCCCACTTCCAGCCACTTTCCCAGTGCAGCAGCAGTGCCGGGAATGGCAGCACCACAAACCCCCCTGAGCACCACTGGAGCTGCACCAAGGAGGAAAGGCACCCTTTCTCCTGAGCAAACCTCTTTGGTACCATGAATCACCCCTTGCTGAGTTTATCATTGGGAGGATGCAAAGCAAGACCTAGGACTAAAGGGAATTGGGGAGAGGAAAGTTTTGTGTGCAAGTTGGTCTCCATCACAGACTGCAGCAGGGGAAGGAGCTGGGACACGGAGGGCAGGAGATGCTCTGCAGCTCCTCGGTGTCCCAGCCATGCAGGCGGATGGAGCAGCAGCATCTCTCAGTCCCGATACACCTGGGAGATCCATAAATTGCAGCTATTCCACCACTCCGGGGTGCAGCTTGCTCCAGTGCTGTGATGTCAGGATGGTTTTCCTTGCGTGGGCAGGTTTTCCGGGATGCTCAAGACTGGAGGATGGTCCCATGTGGGAGCGGGATGTTGGGAAGCCACCAGCTCCTGCTCCCCTCCCAGCACATCACCGCACGGATGCTGCTCCTGGGCATGGAGCCTCCCAGCAAACAGAGCCATATCCCCCACTGCAATCCTTTTCTTTCCCCTTGGAGCCATCCCTGTGCCCAGCTCTTCCCAGGAAACCTCCATCTGTTCCCACTGGCTGTGTCCTCTCAAGCACAGCGAGGCAGGGAGTTAATGGAGTGTGGCAGCGTGGCCGCCGTGTCGGTACATCACCCTTTGCTATTCCAGGCTGTCTCTCAGGCTGACCTTTCATTCCCTGCACACACCGATTAATCCTAAACCTCCTCCTCGCCCCTGGAGCTCCCACTTCACCTCCCGTCTGACAGCACAGGGCAGGAGCACTGCAACATCCCATAACCCCGTCCCCGTGGGGCACTGGAGTGATATCATTATACTGATTAGATACAAGAGGGAGCCCAGCCCCTATGGAGGTGCCCCATTGCCCTCCAGCCACGGTGCCAGCAGCGGCACAACTTGTGCACTATGACTTGAGCCTAAATTCCCCTTCATCCCCATTAAACCCCCTTGAAGCAGCACCGGTGGCAATGCTTTATGACCCCATGCGGCCTTTTGGGGCCGTTCTGGAAGCACCCAAGGGAGGCTTGAGGGGGTGCTGGTGGGCTCAGCACTCAAGAGATGTGACAACCACAGCAGGAGGGGATGTGCAGCCCTGCGTAGAGCATGGGTCTGGATCTCCAGGAACCCCTGGTTCTCACCTGAATGCTCTGGCCATGCTCCCCCAGCCCTTTGCTGGTGCGGATCCATCACCCAGCTGGATGGGACCAGGGGCATCGTCAGAGGAGCACCATCCCTCCCACATTTTAGGTGAGAAAACCTTAAAAGACGCATTATCCCAGGCCCGCTCAGCCAACAGCCACGAGGACGCGATCCCTCACACCGGCAACCACAGGGAGAACGAGAAGCACCCCGTCATCCCACGGGATTCCACAGCCAAACCCCCACAGAGCTCAACCCCAACCTCAAAAGGCCCCATCCCTACCTGCAGGGTGTTGACCGGGAAGGCGGTGATGGGGGGAAAGTCCATGATCTGCAGGTCGTGGACGTGGCCGTTCATGACGACGGCGGGCAGGTAGACGCGCCGGGCCGTGGTGGGCACGCAGACGTCGCTGAACTCGTTGTAGAGGAACTGCCGCACTATGGCACTCTTGCCCACGCCCTGCGCTCCCAGCACGGCGATCTTGACCGTTGCCACCATGCCGCCGCGCGCCGGCCGCTGCCCTGCTGCTGCCCCCGCGGTGCCGAGGCTGCATATTCCCGCGCAGGGGGCCTCAGCCCCATTCAGGATGCATTTCCCCTGTCACTGCCGGGCGAAGGAGGAGGTGGTCAGATCCTGAAGGGCACAACCCGCGGGTGATGTGTTCCCCATGGGAAAGGGTTGAGATGTCCTCGGGGAGAAGGGTTTGGTGCTGCAATGTGCCCCTCGGGGGCTGCCACCCTGCACAGCCAAGGATCTGGGTGAACTCCATCCCGGGAAGGAGCTCCATTTATTCAGCGCTTTCGGTACCAAAGCAAGGGAACCTCTAGGAAAGGGTCTGTGTGGCTCAGGGTTTGCAGCACTGGGGGCTCATCCCACAGCATCCATGGGGACCGTCACTGGCTGCTCCATCCCCGTGCTGCCCCAAGCCAGGGAATCCATCTTCACTCCGCTTGGACGGCTGGAATTGCCTTCTGCTGGGGCAAGGGGGACATCGCTCTGTGCTGCAACAGCTTTAATGTTTAATTCCAGGCTTTGAGCGGTTTGGCAATTAACTTGATAGAGGCTAATTTCTGAGCCAGCT
This sequence comes from Loriculus beryllinus, assembly GCA_039877255.1. Lineage (NCBI taxonomy): Eukaryota > Metazoa > Chordata > Aves > Psittaciformes > Psittacidae > Loriculus > Loriculus beryllinus. Next base: position 65,934 of record JBCJKH010046168.1, on the reverse strand, counting down.
GACGGGGTGAGCCCACAGGCTGCTGGCGCATGTGTTGAGGCCAGAGAAACCCGAGGCAGGGCCACACATGCAGGGGAGGACACAGGGTGATGGCCCACACGTAAGGATGAAGGAGCAGAGTCAAGGACCCCAAACACCCACTGGCCCCAGGTTCCCAACCAGGGCCTATGGTGGAAACAATGAGGGTAAGGGGCTGGGTCCCGCATTTGCTTGCTCCCATCATTAGGAAGTGGCTTGTGCTTAATCCCAAGAGCGTGGATGCTTTCAGCAATGTGTGATGCTCTGGTCCGTTTTCCCTAAAAACCATCCCCAAAGCACAGGGCAGTGGTTCCTGAGCTGGCAGAAAGCAGCGAGGTTCAAATCGTCCTGTCCTGACTGCTTGGTGGAGGTATTTGCTCCAGGAGAGCTTGGACATGGATGTCCTGGCTGCTGGGTGCCGGGATTGCTGGGCTTCCTGCAGTCCCCCAAGCTGGGCCATGGTTTCCACCATCCCTCACCCTCCTCACAGCAAGGCTTGGGGCTGGCAGGGCCTGACCCAGCCCCAGGGCAGCAGCAGGTTTGTGCCCTGGGCTGGGCACCACGGCACATGCGTGGCACATGGTGCTGGGAACATCCCCTGGGGTGCTGCTGCTCTCAGGGACCCGCTTACCCCAGCTCCAGGAGTGGTTCCATAGGGACACTGGGGTGCAGGAGCCCCCACACCGGCCCTGCTGGGGCCTCCCTCCACCCGCAGAAAGCACTGTCATTGAGAGTCCCCGGGGGCCACTCTGCTGCAGGGACAGCCCCACAGAACCCAGCTCCGATGTGGGGCTGGAGGGCGATGGAGACACAGCCGAGACCCCGCGCCCCGGAGCGGGCTGAGCCACCCCAAAAACCCCGTCCCCCCCGCGGGCTGGCACCCGGGGGTCATGCATGAGCCAAGCCGGCCCCAGGACGCTTTTGCACCCTAAAGCATCACATCCCGACCCGCCCGGCTCCGTGGGAAGCCGAGGAGCGGAGCGGGGATGCGATGGGAGCGGGCGGCGAGGGGGAAGCTGCCCCGGGCTGGGGGCCCCGGCCCCGACGCGACCTTGGGCAAGCGCTGCCCCCCGCAAGCCCTGACCCCGCAGCCGGGGGATGCTCTCCGCGGCGGCAGCGCAGCATCCGCGGCACCGGGGCTGGAGGAGCTCGGGGGGTACCGAGAACAAACGCATCCCCCAGGCCGGCGGGGATGGGGAAGCGGGGAGCACCGGAGCTCAACTTTCGCTGGGGTCCCCCCTTCCGGACCCGGCTCCCCCTCGTCCCCCGACCCTGCCCAGCGGCAACTTCACCCCTGTCCCCTCCCCGTCCCCGTTCCCGGCGGTTTCCTCCTTACCTGGCAGCGGCGGCCCGGGCCGGCGGAGCCCCGGCGGGCGGCGGAGCCATGCGGCGAGCCCGGAGCGGGGCGGGCGGCCCCGCTGCAGAGCCCCGGTCCGACGCGGTGATACCGAGGGGTCTGGCGACGGCGGGGGACCCCGGCCGGGGCACGGGGCGGGCGGCGGCGGCGACGATGGAGGCAGCGCCCCGGGGGGAGGCAGGCACCGCTCAGGCGGGGATGCAGGCGGTGATGCTCGGGAGTGATGCAGGCAGAGATGCAGGGGCTGCCCGGGGAGGGATGCAGGCGGTGGCCAGGCAGGGAAGGAGGCAGCGCCCGGGAAAGGAGGTAGGGAATGCCCAGACCGAGTCGCAGGAAGCCAGGAGGGACACAGCGGCTTCTCCCGGGGCTCTGGGGAGGTGCCGATGGGAAAAGACCCTCCCATGTCCCCCCTGCAGTGTGCTGGGTGCAACACCCTCAGCCTTGCCCTCCCCGGCGCCCGGCAGCGTCTGTGCCCTCATGCCCGATCCGTGGGACCCTCCAGGGCCAGACTTCTTTGAGGACGGGGGTAGGACCCCTCCGAGGAGCCTTTCCATCCTCAGACAACGCTGCTCCTGTGCCCTCAGGCACATCATCCCCTCATCCCCCATGCACCAGGGCCCTGGGCCGCTGTCCCTGAGTGCTGCCAGGCCCCACCAAGGGAAGGACACTTCTGCTGCAGGTCTGGGACACCCCACACCCCTCATTTACCTGCAGGCCGGGTAGTGAGGAAGATGCTGGTCACAGCTCTGGGAGCGTGGGGCAGGTCCTCAGGACACGCTGCCGATGGGTTCCCTGCAGCTCTCTGCTCCTCGAAGCAGCCCCTGAACCCCGCTGCAGGTCACCCTGACACCACCGAGCACCAGGGTGTCCACATGGGTCTGGCTGCAGTCACACAGGCTTGGTTGAACCCAGCACCGGCCGCAGCACGGTTGGGCTCCCTCCAGCCTCATCAGCACCGGGAATAACATCACCTCCAGGGGCTCTGCTCCAGGGTGAGGAGGGGAAGCACACTGCCATAGCCTCCCTGGGGGAACGGGGACAGCAGAGGCAGCCACAGGGCACAGGGGGACAAGGGCAGCCTTTGTGCCACCCCGCACCTCAAAGGGAGTCAGAGCCCCTTCGTGCCTCACATTTACACCCAGGCTTTTCATTCGGGGCTTATTTCTCTGTGGAGGTGCCTGATGCTCACAGCTAGGGAGGTACTGGCGTGTCCCTGGGGGTTATCACCAGCCTCAGATGCTGCTCTGCATCGCCATAAAGCAGCCCGGAGCCCTGGAACATTGCTGGGAAAGGGCAGGGATCAGGGCTGCACATGAACCCTCCCGCACAATCCAGGCTCCAGCCTCGGGCTATTTTTAGCAGTTCCCTCCGAGATGCTCTTCACTTGCAGGTTTATGTGTGAAATTTAATATAGGAGGCAAGGGGGAGGGAGCGGGGCTGGATCCTGGATCCCGGCACATCCCCACTGGCTGCGAGCTTTATCCGACGCAAACCTAAACCCATCCATCAAAGAGCTCCCGTGTCCCGGCACGTGGTCAGCCCTAAAATCCTCTCCCCGTGCTGCATCATGAGCTCAGGGATCTGCTGTCACCCCGTGCTGGCTCTTAGCACATGTACCAGCATGGAGCAGGACGGGTGCAAGGAGCAGCAGGGGTTGGGGGAGCCCATCCAGCACAGCGTCTCCATCCAGAGCACGCAGGGGTCCCTTCCCTGCAACGTGGGCCTCAGGAAGGGTGAAGGCTGTGGGGACCAGGACCATTCATCCCTGTGGCAGTTCCCAGCCCAAGGTGCTCTGATGTCCCCTGAGCTCCCAGCACCACAGGCTCATGCTGTTAATGAAGCAAACCCAGTGTGCAAGGTACAGGATGGCCCCGGGGCTGGCGTGTCCCTGGTTATAGGCCATGAGCCTGCTGCAAACCCAGAGGAGCAGGAAACACCAATCCCTCCCTAAGGAGCCCCTGCAGAACAGGAAAGGAGGGAAAAACCTTGCCTTTTGCCATGGGATGTGAAGGGGACAGCAGTCAGCACAGCTTGGATCTCAGCATCCTGTACCAGCTTTAACTGGGCCAAATGCTGCCCCAGGCTCAGCCTCAGCCCCAAAGCAAGGAGCAGACCCACAACAGGCAATGACCACCCCATCCCAGGCACACAAGGGATGCAGGGACACAGCAGCACCACCAGTAACCCCAAACCAGCCTCTCACTGCTGGTGCAGACATCCACCAGCTTCTAACACAAAACCATCCCAACACAGAGCACCTCAGGCCCTCGGCCTCATCTCCAAGTGCCACAAAGGCAAGGCTGGGCAGGACAAGGGATGCAGCTGCTCTGCTGCTTGTGTTGTTGCACTGCTGGCCAGAGCTTGGCTCTAGCCCCATGCAGAGGTTTTGCAGCCCAAAACAGCACCAGCAATGGGAAAACTCTGGAAAACACCAGGACCAGGCCAGAGCAGTCCAAATGCATCATCAGCAGTCCTGATTCCATCCATCGTTTCACTGCAGGGAAAGCAGGTTCATTACACACAGCCCACCTGGGACACAGCAAGGGCTAAATGGGTACATCCATCTCCTGCTCCCTGGCAGAGGCCATCCGTGACAAGGTGCCGGTGCCCCCTGCAAGCAAGTGCCCTTTTCCTGCTGCCTTTTGAGATGCAAAGAGAGCAGCAGCCAGAGGCAGAGGATGGAGGATGATTACAGCCTCCTCCCTCTGAAAGCCCCTGTTTCTGAGGGGGGGGGGTTCTCCATAGAAATGGCTGCTGCAGTGAGGGCGAAAGGCTCCAGGGAACAAACTTCTCATTGAGTGCAGCCTTCAGCCCTGCCTGCTCCCACAGGCAGTGCCAAAAGCACAGGAGTTGGGTCCTCATCCCAGCCCCACAGAGCCACGCACAGGCACAGCATCGTGGAAATGAGTTTATTGACAGGGAGGGCAGGGAAAGCCTGAAGAGCAACACAACTACGCGGCCAACGCTTGGATGAGCAGCGTGGTGGGAGAGGGCAAACACCACTGAAGGGAGCCCAGGCTCTGCCCTGCGGTGCAGAGACACCCAATGCATGCACTCAAAAAGCCAGGAAAGCAGACAAGAGAAGGGGGTGCTCAGCAACCCCTCCTTGCACCAAAGCTACACCCTCCTCCCTGCCCCAACACAGCACCACACTCGGTGCCACCGGTGCTTCCGTACTTGCTCTATGAAAGATTCATAGAGCAAATCACCTCCAGCACACGCAGGCAGGGCTCAAGGGCTGGATTGCTCCAGCTCTGCCTCACTTTTCCCCCAGCCAGAGCTGGGGTTAGCACAGGGGTTCCTAACACAGGGCCATCACCTTCCTTGGGGTCTTGCAGCTCCAACCCAGAGCTCCTCAGCTCCCTGCTGGAGTCTCTTCCAGAGCACTGTAACCTTTTCCCAGCACTGACTCCTTGGTTGCAGACAATACCAAAGCCCTGATGGACTATCTCCCACCATAAAACATGTATTGACTTTGAATGTGGCTTCTAAAAAGACAACATGGGGGTTGCTATGCGTAGGAGCTTTGCTTGCTGGGGAGTAGATGGCATCAATGCATGCTGGGGAGGGCAAAGCCACTCTGGTTAGTGATATAAGCAGGACAAGCTATGGATGGAGCAAGGACATGCAAGAGGCTTTGCTTTCACTGCTGTTGCTGCAGCACTTAGTGGTTGCAATGTGGCAAGTCCACAGCCATGGACTGGAAAGGGAAGCAGTCCTGGCCCTAAGGAGACATTGGAAAACAGGGACCAGGGGCATGGGGCTGCTCAGGACAGGGGTGAGAGAAGGAACCAAAACGGCCTCTGTGCTCAAAGAGCCAAGCTGCACATGGAAGAAACACTTCCACCATCTGCTGGACTCTCAGCCCAGCCTGAAGGCCCCAGGCAGGCAGGGAGCAAACACCACGAGCCCAAAGCATCTCCCATCACACCATGGCCTGGGTTTTGGGGGACAGCACAGGGAGAAGGAGCTCTGCTCCCTTTGGCACCCGAGACACTGCCAGCGGCAACCCCCTGTGCAGGGGCACAGCTGGATTTACCAGCACGAGCCTCAGGGGTTAGCACAGTGCTGGGTGAAGGTGGCACAGCTCAGAAGGCAGTTTGGCCATAGCAGGCACGGAAAGCACAAGAAGAGGGGCTGCAGCTGGGTGAGGATGCAGAGAGCATACCTGGAGCCTTCTGCTCTCAGAGCGGGCTCTTTTCCTTCATTTCATCCATCACTGTCCTGTTGTCAATCCAGGTCTGCAGCTTTTCCCCACACAAAAGCAGCCTCATTTCTCCAATCAGCAGCTAATGAGCCAGGGAGATGGTTGGAGTGAAAACACCATCAAAAGCAGAGCTGAAGCTGTCAGCACGAGTGTAATAAAAAAGCCCTCGGTAGGGCTCCATCCACCTCCAGGGACCAAACTGATGGCTCTGTTCCTAATGCCCCGAGGCTATGCTCACCCTGCTAGAGCCTGACATCCCTGCAAAGCTCCCTCACTACTTCCTTGGAATCACCTTCCCTTTAAGCCAATTCCAATAGAAAAACTCAAAAACCAACCCAAAAGTATAAAAATAGAAAATAAAGTGCAGTGTTACGTTTTGGACACTTTTCGCCTTGTTTTAATGAGCCGACGGATGGGTTTCTGCTTGTTTCTTTTTTCCCAATGAGTTTACAAAACCGGAACTACGCCTAAAGCCATTTAGAAAACACTGGACATTGGCACAAAATGGAGAAGCCCACGAGAATGGACAAGGAGTGAGGGGTGAGGGGGACGTGGGAGTAGTCGAAGCAGTGGTTACAAACTCCATGGACGCTAAAAATACCAAAGGGGTTTGTTCCCTATCATCGTTAGCACGTGGATACTAATTGCTACCTTGAATCAGTGCCTTTGACTGACATCCTACACATGAATACAGCTGCTTCCAGTTAAGAGTGCTTTTCCCCTGCGCTAGTGGTGAAGGAGGATCTGGGGACCCCTTTCTCCCGGCCTCCTTCCGCAGGGTGAGGCACAGGCTGATCTCCTGTTAGTTCTTCAAGATGGCATCGTAGGCCTGGTAGATGTACTGGGACACTTCGGGAGCTCGGCACTTCAGGGAGAGCTGCAAAGAGGAGAGGAGAGGTTAGTGGTGGTGCAAGGGAAGGCAGCAGCTTCCTACCATCTCCAGGAAGGCAACTGGAAACATCTGACCTGCAGCATGGGTTGCACACATCGCGGATGTGGCTGATGGCAGTCAACTTGAATATTTCTGCTTCCTCACCAAACTGCCTTTTCAGAGCTTGCTACAAGGTACATGAAAGCAAACTCCCACTGTGGGCTTCCCAAATTCCTTAACAAATGTATGTGCCTCTGCACGCATCAAGGAAAGAGATGATGCCCCAAATCTGAGACAAGGGACTTGCTTGCTCTCATGCCGTAAGTCACAGCACTAAACCTGGAGGCTCAGTCCTGATGGACACAGAGTTGGCTGCTGTCAGCCCTAAGCCAAGGATCAGGCCGAGACCAGGTTTGCAGCATCAATCCTTGGGCAAACACTTTAAATCACCTTCCAACGCTCACTCCCACTCAGGTTCTCAGACCATGGGTTTTTCCTGAAACTCCTGGAGCAGCCTCCAACAGGAGCTAAATCCTTTAACACCAGGATGCTCAGACATGCAGGTGCTCGGAACAGAGTGCACCTTTGCACCAGCCACAGGCTGATGTCAGCACAAGGCCAAAGAGGCTGTGACATCCAGACAGCCGGTCTGCGCTGCGGGAACATGGCAGGGCATAAATATGTCCTTGTTTGTGAGAGGGGGAAGGGCATCCTGGCAATGCTTCCTCGCTAATGTCTCTTGGCTTTATCTCTGGGTAACCTTGGCAAGTAGCTGCTCATTGCTGAGCGGGCATTATCCCAGCTCACTGGTAACAGAGCAGTGGAATTCTGCTGTTTCTCACTTGTTTTCCCCAGTTCAGTGGGCATTCCTAACCTCCCCCTGACAATTAATAGGATCCTCTCAACAAAACAAACACATTAGAAGAAATCACTCAGTGTGTGATGGGAGTTAGAAGGATCCCAGCCTGCACCACGTGCCCACTGCAATCCAGCACCTCACCGTGTAGTTTGGGTTCCCCGGTTGAATGCGAAGCTCAGCCAAGATCCAGATGCCGTTGGTGAGCTTCAGAGACTGGTAGAGCATGTCCTGACCCTCCACGTTCCTCTTGGCAATGGTGTAGACATTGTTATTCTGCAGTTTGCTAGAGACAGTGTCTTCAGAGAGACAGAGGAAAAACACATCTGTTAATTTAGATTCATCATCTACACAGACAGGAGAGCCCAGAGGAGCATTCCCAGGATGCAAGCGCACAAGGAAATGCTGACTTTTGTCCCAGGGTTTTCCCTGGGGACAGGAGCAGACATGACACAAGGAGAAAAAAATTTCAGTTCATTCCTTTCAGGCTGTTAACCCTTGTGATGGATTGGCCCATCTTGCAGGGCTTTCACCTACTGCTCGTTGCTCTGGGTTGCTCAGGATTTACTGCCTTTATCAACGTGAGTCTGCAGCTCAGAGGATAGCAGGACTCTGCTTTATCTATAGCCCCCAACCAGCCCCAGGCAAGGGAACCTGGAGGCAGCCAGAAGATGAAGACAGAGAAGAACAAAGATCACTGCGTGAGGCTCGCTTGGGAACCTGATTCTAAGGTCCTGTCCCAACCACGACAACTCCCTCCTGCTTCCCCCACGCACAGACACTTCTGACCAAACCAATGTCCTACAAGGCAGTAAAAATCCTTCCCTTTCTTTTTCAGGCCATTACTTGAAAGTGTAAAAACCCACAGACATCTGTCTCTAGACAGCAGGACTGTGATACAGATTTTACACACTGTACCACCTCAGCACTCACAGATGTGTGATTGCACCTGGAGGCCTGCATGGATGGAAGCACGACATGTTATTTCTAAGGGGCCTTTTGAAGAAACAAGGACAGGGGCAAATATGCAGAACCCAAAGACCCAAATTAGTGGCCTCTGGATGCCAAGGGGCAGCTTCTCAACATAGCATTGAGCAAACTACAGTCTCTGGATGCCAGTAACAGGGGCACATTCCCACTCAGGGTGGTAGGCTGAGTGAGGAGGACTCCCCCCCCGGCAAGCATCAGTGGCAAATTCCCATTCCTGCTGTCCAACAGGAGAAACTGAACTCATTCAAGCTCTCTGCTAGGGCAGGATGGAATGCCCTCTCTGTGCTGGGCCATTATCAGGACACTGTGCACTTCTGGAAGAAAGCAAGTGGGAGAAGTGGCCCTAAACCAATTTGTGCTGAAAGCCAAGAGACTGGAAACGTGGGATCCATTTCAAGGAGCATGAGGAGCAAGACAGCAGCAGAGAAGCAGCACAAAGTGACCGAGCAGCTCTAATCCATCCCTGCATCTAACACCACCAAGATCTGCCAGCATCAGTGCTAGATTTGAGAACGGACACAAGTCTGTGCTAGTGTATGGAAGGATGAGAGAGAGAACATATGCCAGGGAATGGTAGAAGCAGGAAAGAAAGAGCCTCATGAATCTATACACTGATGCAGAGACTTGGACCTGCTGCTTCTCTCCAGGGCAGCATTGATAACCAGAGCTGCAGAGCAGCTTCACAGGCAGCCTGGACCCTTTGCCTGCAGCTGGGCTGAATCTCTTTGGATCCCAGGCTTCAGAGCAGCTACATGCAGGTCGAGGAAGGTTCAGGCATCCAGCTACCCAGATACACTCAGATTTAGGTTTTCTCTCTTCCCCAGTTACTATGGAAACTGGCAGATATAAGTAACTGATGAGCTCCTTTGCTTAAAAACCCTCATTCCCTCTGTCTCCTCCTCCCACCTCTACTCCTCCTCTATACAACAAACTCATCCAGATTTGGGAAATGGGGAATGCAGAGCAGTCCTCTGCTCGCAGGGAGCATGGCTGGGACAGACATCACCCACCAGGGATAAAGCCCAAAATCCCATCTCTTTGTGTCCCCCCCCCAGCCCACGAGAGCAGCCTCCAGTGCTTTTAAAAGGCAGTGTTTTCAACAAGCACTGGCTTAGAGACTACATCCTTGTTTGCAAAGGATGGTGGTATTAACTGTGATTTTGTTAGCCCAGTTCTAACAGGCTGTGGTTAAACCTTACCAGTTTGAAGTCTCTCTGGACGCATACCCTGGAAGTGGAAATACTGGAAAGGGTTTCAGACTTTCTCCAGTCATCCTTATACCTGCTGGCAGCCATCTACCCATCCACTGTCACAGCAAAGGCATTCCCCAGGGAGCATGGGTGCAGGCTGGAAGCAATTGGGAAGCTGTAATTCTGGCAGCTGTGGAGCTGCTACCCCATTACACAGCAGAGGGAGTGCTCCTGCTGCCCAGGGACCTGTGCTCTGGGGGCACAGTGGGTGAGATGGGGCTGCAGAGCAACTACTCTTATGCCAAAGTCTTCAACTGATGGCACCTCCTGCACTTTAACAGCCCTGCCTTTGCTGGAGAGCAGATTACCAAGCAGGAACATGCTTGTAGGGGGATACAGAGAAGGAAACTGAGGAAAGACACTCCTAGGAAAGCCTGTTTTCCACTTCCCTGTCTGACCTCAGTTACCCTCTGAAGAGTGCAAGAAACCTTACCAAAACATACAATGTCTCAGGCAGGCACCCACAGCAACGGTGAACAGGCTCAAGTGCTGATGCTTGGCTTGCCTGGCTCCTCCTGCCCCT
>JBCJKH010046168.1:24530-55762 GCA_039877255.1 Loriculus beryllinus | reverse complement strand
CCTCTCCCAGCACAGCTGTGGGGACTGGTGAGCTCCTACCCCTTCTTCTCCCACTTAGCAGCTCCCATCCCTTCTGTGCTCCAGGAGCGTCAGGATTTGGGATTTTGGAGATGGGGCAGAGTTGCTAAGCAACAGTGCCAGGCTGTGCCTGGCTGAAGGCAGGACCACTAATGCCATGTGACAGCACAGCCTTTAAAAGATAAATACATTTAAAAAGGCAGATATTTGCTGGGAGCAAAGCACTGAGCCCAGCTCTGCTGCTCCCTCAGTGAGAGCACAGCACCCACCAGAGCCCTGGTCAGCGCCCAACACAGGCAGGAGGAGGGCTGAGCCATGCTGCTATGTGTCCCCCCCTTGACACATGGGGTCTGGTGACTGCAAACCAGAGCCACATGAATCCTCCTGCAAGTCAGCACAGTTTATGTCTGACCTTGCTAAGCAACTTTCTGCAGGGCTGCTTCTTTTGGCTCAATGCTTGTTCTCAAAACCTTCTTGAAGAACAACGTAAGGATACAGAAAGACTTCCCCATCCCCAAGGCCAGCGAAGCCTTTAACATCAGTCCATGTTTTAGGGTTGGGTTCTGGTTGGTTTCCTTTTCTTTTGCTTTTTAAACAGAATTCTTTCCCTTGCCTCAGCCCAACAACTGAACAGCACACATGGGAACACAGGCACATAGAGAAGAAAACGACAAAGGCTACTCCTTTGCACTGAACTTATCCAAGTCTTTCCAACAGCACTTTCTTTCTGAGTCAAGCAAAGGACATGCTTACATCTTCTACCCCTGCAGCTTAAGAATTTCACTTCCAAACTCAGAGAGCCAAGATGCCCAACTGGCAACAACAGGAGTTTTCACAGAGGACTCGCACAACTCAGGATCAACATCAACAATACAGCTTCTTTTGAACTCAGGCCTTTGTGGTGTCCTGCACAAGCCTTGGATATTAGGAAGTAAAATTTAATGACTGTATTTTAGGCTGTGGTAGCTGGAAACATCCCCATGCTATTGCCAGCAACAACTGAATGGTTCTGAGCATCCAGCCAAGAGCTGCATTAAAACACCAAATGCATCTGCAGACTCTGATCTAGTGGGGAAGCACTTTGGGCAATATTATGACAGTACATTCATTTCCAAGACATGGAATATACACGAGTTCTATAATTTATTAAATGCTCAGGTTACTAGATTTGCACATATAGAATAAAATCATACCAGAGAAGCTTGTGTATGATTGGCCCCCAGGTTCCAGCAAGAATATCCAATTTCTCTTTGTTCTAGCATTAGCAAATTACTTGGGGAACCAAAGAGACCACTGCATTCCAATAAAGCCATAATGAAATCCAAACACTAATAACTGTTGTTTCATACCAAACTGTGGGGCAGAACAAGCAAACCCAAAGCTCTTAGAGCTACTGAAGAGCACAGCAACTAATTGCCTCCTGTTAGCTCATCCCCCTTCACTCCATGGGTTTGGGTAAGCAGGATTTAGAGAAAGGAAAACATTTAGTTAACCTGGTTTGTGTATTTTAACTTAATGTAACAGTCCTTTCAGATTCAATCAGACTTAGCATGTGCAAACAGGCAAAGTGAGCTCTAACGCATGCTCAGTCGCAGGAGAAACCTCAGTTGGTGCAGTGACACCAACTGCACCCAGATTATTTGAGATCTAACGGTCTAGATTATTTTCATTAAGCCCACCCCTAATCAATTAACTTGGCATCGATTCAGAAGAGATGAGAATGTCTGGGTAGTACCTTCACCTTGTGTTTCCATTACAAGTTCTATTTCTGAACATGGTTTGCTCCACGTAACTATCACAACCTCTTCCTAAGATGCAGACACATGAAAGAGCTCCAATGAATTCAAGATGTACAGTGCATCCTAAGTGCACCCTGACCCCATGATATACAACTCCAGAGAGACTTGCTCCTCCAGCTCCAGCCCTAAAGAACAGCCTCAGGCCAGTTGCAGCTCTCACTGTTGGGAACCTGAGTCCCAATAAGCACTTCTCTCTCACTGAGTCACTGGGATGTGTGGGAATACCTTCAAGGGCTCAGCATTTGCTTTTTGTTTGGAAACCAAAACGCTGGAGACAAGGATCAAGAGTGGAGAGCTCTCACCATTGAAAGGCTCCAGAGCCTGGTACCTTAAGGTTTCAGTCTGCAGCAGCCAAGATTTTCTGGTTGTCCTGTGCCTTGTTACAGGGTGAGTTGCCAGGGACTGGAGCTTTCTCTGCCATCCCCATTGCAAACCATCAAAGCTTGAGTCAATCCTATTTGGCTTGGCTTGTAGGCACAGGATGGATCTTTCACCTGCAAAGGCCTGGGAGCACTGATTCACAGACAAGCATCTCCACTGATGGGCTGTGTTTATCTCCTTTTTGCTTGAAGGAACAAAGGAAGGAATCTGGGGAAAAGCCTGCAGTACACAGAGGAGGTGCTGTAAGGTGACTGTTGCACCGTGACAGACAGCTCTGGGTGTACACGAAATGCACACAAGCTGCTTTTCTTGACAGCTAAAATCCCTGTTCCAAGCCCCTTTCACTTTGGTCTAAAGAAAAAGGAATTCAAATTCCAGTTTCTCCATTGAATAAATCAGCATCCCGCATTTAGCTGCTCAGCAAGGCCTCCTGCTTGTCTACACGTAACTTCAGCCCCACTTCTCACATGGCACACCAACAGCACAGATCTGAGCACTCAGGAAAGAGAAGGCTCTTTACAGTTAGAAAAGCAGGCACTGAGGGTGCAGGGACCACACTTCTGCTCAGCCCTCTGCCCAGGAGCAGACACGTGTCGTTTGGCACTGTCTATCCATCACCTGCTGCTGCCACGCAGCTCCGTTGCAGTGGCTGGTAGAGCTGTGATCAGGGCACATCAGCTGGGAGCAGAGGTATTTTCAGCTCCCAGCTTAATTCACGTCACTGAGCCGGAATCAGACTGAAGCATGAATGGTGTGGCGCGTCCTCGAGCCTCGACTCGCCACCAAGTGGGTGGGCTCACACTCAGCATGAATTAGTTATCCCAGCGGATACGAGAGCAGGGATAACGATTCACACGGTGGCTGCACACCTCTGCAGAGCTGCCAGTGCTTGGAAGCTCTCTGCCTGTGCTGAAGGGCTGCAAAAACCCAGCGTCTCCCAAGGTTTAGTCAAGGGGCCATTGAAATCTGCAGGCTTTGTTCTGTGCAGCTCTGCCACGGCAGCCCTTGTGTGTGCATTGTTTTATGTGGTTATGTGAGAGCTGCACGTGGTGGTATATGATCATCAGTGAACAACAGAAGTGCCACCAGCCCAAGTTGAGAGCTCTATTCTGGTTAAGCATCTCCTACGAGGCAGCCTTTTGAAAATGAACCAGTCTTTCCTCCACAAAGATGAAAGATTTTATACCCAGAGTTACTATTCTGGGAAGAAAGGAGATGTCTTAAGACTATTTTCACTGGATTTAAGTGATCAGAACCGTGACTCTTGAATGACTACTGGCCTACTGCAGCACAGGGCCAGACACGCACCCTTGCTCTGGTATAAACTTGTAGCAAGATGGATTCAACTGTCAACACAGCTCATCCAGGTTGTCTGTGCCTGGTGTGCACCATCAGCCACTTGCCACACTAAAAAGTCTCCATCCCTGAGGATGCTGGAAGCCCAGCACTCCATGGGGTTTGGGGTGATCCCTTTTCAGGCAAGGTTTGATGCTCTTAGGATGGTCCGCACTAGAGGAGGTTACACTTAAATGAAATGAAGGTAAGCAGCAGACTCAGGCAGGGTTGCACTAGGGACTAAGACAAAGCACACAAGACCTCCCTAATTTTCCCTTCTGCAAGCTATTGGCCTGCTCTGTGCTGAAGGCCATGTGGCCAAGGAAGGAAATGGACATGTAGTTGCAAAAGGGAGATGTCTGCAGCGGAAACACAAACCCAAAAGCCTCAGCAGATGGAAGTGTTTGAAATCTGTTTATGAGACATGACCCACTTTCTCTCGTACATAAGCCAAAGAGGCTGGCAGGTCCTGCACACCCCCGAGCATCCTGAGTGATGGACTGTGCTCAGCATAGGCACTGCATCCAGGGCTCTTGCTAAAGCACTGAGAGAAGCCTCTTCCTACCTGAGTCCTGGCAATGGCTGCGGATAGCACTGCAGAGAAACCACCCGGCATTCCTGTGCTCTCCCTGCAAGCTAGTAACATGTTCTCCACTGAGAACATTCAGGCAGGCCTGGGCAAGCAGCCTGGTCTTGAGCTGGCAAACCCTCCCTGAATGGTCTCAGAGGCAGAAGGGGGCTCAGGCCAGGCTGCAGGATCACAGTGCTCATCTTCCCAGCCACATACACCCCCTTTCTCTCCCTCCCAGTTACACCCTCCACTAGCCAGCACTGCAACAGTCCAGTGCCAAACACTGCAAGTGACCAACAATTCTGATTTGAGATCCAAAGAGCCCCAGACAGCACAAGGTAGGGCACAGAGGGGGCAGGAGGCACTACCAGCAGCAGCACTGCAGTGCAGGGAAGAAGCTATGCCAAGCTCGTCAGAAGAAGAGAGGACTGGGGGAGGCACAGAGGTTGTTCTCCTTTGAAACCCCACAGTGAAATCAAGTCATAAGGTCCAACAGCTGCTATTTTTTCCCCTCTCGCAGGCTCCATCTTTTATATTCCAAAATAGTAATAATTACGAGTACAAAGAGACCCATAGTTTCTGTCTGCAATTGAAGCAAGAGGATATTTATCGTGTAATAGGAGCAAATGAAAAGGTTACGGGGTTTGTAATCAATAGGGACAGTTTTTTTCCTCTGTGATACAGAGCAGCTTTTGGTAGAATCACTTGGCCCCTGCCCAGAACCTCTTGAACGGGAACAAAGCTGCTACACTGGCCCCATTCCACTTTTTTACATTCCCTCATCCTTCAGCAGTAGTAAGGTCATACATACAAGTAGGATGCTCAGAGGTAACTAAACAGCTACGCACAGAGTACGATCAAAATGCATCAATATATCAGCTAACAACAGCAGACCAAAGCTCTTCTGTCCTCCATACGTGTCAAACCATTTTCTAGTCTTTCACAACGGAAAGAACAAAGCAGATGCTAAAAGGTGAAGTGACTGGCCCAGCATTATGCAGTAGGTTAAAGTCAGGGCTGGAACACACAGCAGCAGGATAGGATTGCTGAACAGCCCCAGCACCATATTCAGGTCTATTTAAAAGAGCAGCTTTGCAGGGAAGCAAAGTATAAAAGAGAAAACAAGAATACAAGGGTCCAGAATGAAAGGAAGAAAGAGATAGGTAAAATCTAAAACCAGCATCTAAAGGATATCTAAAAGGATTTTAGATATTCTTTTATAGGGACCCAACTAAAGTTTTTGACTGAAACAAGCCCTAGGACCCAAGGCTGTTCTCTTCATAAGCCAAAGCTGTTCTGTTCAGAAGTGCAATACCCATCTATCCATTAGCCATAGCTATTAATAAGGTGATGCCTTGTGACCACACATGAGAAGTGCTCTCAGCGTGGCAGAATTAAGCTACTCACCAGCATTCAGGTGACAGTCTTTAATCTGGAACTGAAGTTCATTTTCATTTGGAATATCTTTCCATGTTGCAAGGAAGACCTGGCGCTCTAGAAACAAGACAAGACAATGAGCCCTCCTGGATCCTCACAGGACTGGAGCATTCGTTAATTCACCATAGAATGTTACAGGTAGACACACAAAAAGAGGTTTTGGTCACATTTTGTCCTGCCACGGACAGGTCTAGAATGTCCTCCTATAACAACTTCAGTCTCACTGTAAGAGCAGCAAAGCTTGGATGGACTTTGAAACCCCTAAACCAAAGGCAGTCTTTACCATATGAACTGTGTACAAAGAACAGACAGGATTTGACAA
Source organism: Loriculus beryllinus (assembly GCA_039877255.1). NCBI lineage: Eukaryota > Metazoa > Chordata > Aves > Psittaciformes > Psittacidae > Loriculus > Loriculus beryllinus. The sequence goes on along the minus strand of JBCJKH010046168.1, from coordinate 49,899 downwards.
GAAGAAAGGAGATGCACACATTTAGGATTACATCAGTGAAGGCTGCTTTTTCCCAGCCACTTCAAACAATTTAATATAGGTAATGAGGAATACATTAATTATAGTGGAAGTGGTATGGAGGCAAAATTCTAGACCCATTTAAGTGGATCAAAACCTCAACACTCCAAACCATAAAACCCCAAAACAAAACAAACACCCTCAAGTAAAATAGATTCACCCTTTCATTGGCAGAAAGAATCAGAGCAGAGGACATGGGTTTCTGCAACTACTGGAGCTGCAGCACAATTGGGCCAGGGTACCAAACCTGATCAATTCAGGCTGCTGAGATGCACTAGCGTGAAGGTCAGCGAATCTCAGCTAGTCAGGCACTGCAAGTACAGTCTGGCTGGAGGGTGCTTATCACAGACCTAAAGGCACTTACCCATTTTGCCATCCTCTACAAAAAGCACATTGAGAGGAATTAGGCAGCTGAAGTAAAAGACATCAATGTTGTTTTTCACAGCCACCTGTTATAGAAGGAAACAAGGGGTTAATTGGCTCTGTCAGATGGAAGTCCAAAGGGATCGCAAGATTACGAGCAGCCTCATCATCCACCCATGTACCCTGCAGTGCTCTCTCTGAGCAGAGGCCAGCTCTGAATGTTGAGATTACCTGGACAGATGTTATTGAGCTTCTGGTTAGTTTCAGATAAGGCTCACTCCCACCACTCTGCTCACTCCATTTTCACTAAAAGCTGCTCAATCCTCTCCTGTGAGCTTTTCAGCACACTGCTTCAGAGCCAATTGCACTGATGGAGTCACAGCCAGCATCCTTGCTCTTTTCTGCTCTTCTTCAGCCTTCCCTCCCCATGCTTCTTCCACCTCTGAGGTATGTTCATACCTCTCAGCTGCACACAGCTACTATCATGTCTGTCATACTGTACACGAGCTTCCCCATCACCCCTCTTTGCCACCTCACTCTTGCAAGTCCCCAGCTCCAATCCCCTATGTGTTTTTTATTTTCACCCCCATTTCTTCATTTTCCATCCCCTTGATTAGTCTTGTCTCAGTCCAGACACTTTCCAGAGAGCCTGAAGTGGGTCCATTGCTTGTATCTTCCTTGCAGCACCTCCCAAGTCTCCTGCCTTTACCTTAGTGAAAGCAATGCAGTGAATGCTGGGTGTTGATTCCTGGAAGAAAGCCCTGCTACAGAGCAATCAGGGCAGGTAAAAAAAGATCACTTGACAGAAGACTTAATTCTCAGTGTCATTAAACTCCACCAGCCAGGGAGATTCACTGGAATGCTTTTTATCACACATGCTTGCCACGTTACCCACTAATTTCTCCTAACGTAGGGAGCAACCTTATGCTCACTTTCCCCCAGGCTGAGAGCTGATGGTTCAGCAGGAGCAAACTGGAGGTCTGAGAAAGTGCACTGTCATAATATAGCAGGGAAAAAGGGAGCTCTGGGCTTTATTTCTATGCCTCTCACGCTCTCCTCACATCTTCCCACACAGCCATAGCCTGTCATGGGAATAGAGTTCAGCAGACACCTGCCATTGCTTGCAGTGAGGGAAACTTTGCCTGTAAGAGATTGAGAATGGAAGTGTGTGGGGAGCCCTGAATTTCAGGAGCTGTTTGGGCTCTTACTTCCTTTGACAAAACCCCAGAAGGAGTTCTCCAATTTGTCAGCCAGCTGAAACACAAACCAGACCATGCTAACTGCTGAGCCAAAGAAATAAATCTGCTGCTACAAAAGAGGTATGCCAAGACAAACTCCAGTCACATTAATAATTACATATATTAGTGTGCTGCTGAGAAATTCTATTGTCTATAGGAGCAGGTTTAGAAAGACATCCCCAAATGTCTGTAGAACCAGCTGCAGATAGACAAGGGAGGGGAAGGAACCAGAGAATTCAAACCCAAGTCAGCTGATTAGACATGCATGCAAGCCAGAGGATAAGTGGTAGGAGATGAAGCTCCTGAACAAACTCTTCTAGCACTTGGGAAGGCCCCAGAAGGGCAAAGAACAGCAGAAAGGCAGTTGTGATAGTCTGTGGGGCTTCTGCTTTCAGCCATCACTAAAGGTAGCAGCTTATATTTAATTCCCACAGTGCAAACCAGCTTAAGAAGGGATTAATTTAAAGCCCTCTAAACCCATGTAAATGATGGAGCAACCTAGAAAAAAAAAAAAGGAAACTGTCCTCTGAAATAAGGAGCTGTAATGTGCTTTGGCTGCTGGAGTTGTACTTGCAAGCTGGAGTGTCCAGTGTTTGAGCTATAGACACCAAAGCCAGAGGGGTAAAAGCAGATTTGGGGACGGACTTCAGTGATTAACCCCTTCAAAATGTGATCAAACAGACAGGCTGAGCAGCTAAAAATGCACCTCTCAGTCTGGGAGGGGAGGGCTAGGGGAGACAGCAGTGTAGCCATTCCATAGCTATGCTTGGATGTAAGGCATGGAGAGGAGCCAGAAGAGGGAAAATCTAGGCTAAGCACCTGGGAAAACTCAGTGGTGAGAATTACTAAGCAGCACAAACTACTCTTGGAAGAGAGGAGCTCCAGTACTTGGAGTATTTAAAATCAACCTTGACAATGCTCTCAATAAGAGGATGTGTGGAAAAACAACAAAGCGTAGCAGGGACTACACTGCGTGACCCAAGATCTTTTCCAACTCTGATTTAATGATTAATTGCCTTGCCTTCGAATTAGCTTTTGTAGCTAATTGTTGTTGCCATACAACAGCAGTTTCTTACAAGAGGGGCTGGAAAGCAGAGCTTTCTCTCCAGTCACGGTTCTAGAGGCACACTCCAAATTAATATGCTAACCCTGTCGCTGCAGCTATAAGGATGCTATAAAAAGGTATCTGCTGACCTGCTTCTCAACTCTGCAGAAACATACTGAGTAAGCTGCTTTGGCTATACTCTGGAGAGCTACCCAATTACGATGCTCTGAAATGCAATTTCTTCCCAGCAAAGAAAAGCAAGCCACATGCCAGCTTTCCGCCCAGCCTGCATCATCATTGGGTTCAGGAATGACATCACGTGTCACCTTGCAAGCGTCTGTAATGATGCAGAAACCAGCTGTTACAAATAACATTTGCAAACAGGAAAGGGAAAAGCTACAGTCTCCTTAAACCTACAGCACTAGGACAAAACAAGTCACCACCACATACTGTCTCTGAACAGCCAGGAATGCACTGTTAATTCTGTGGTCCCCAAGATAAAGCACTTGCAGATACCTGGATGGGCAAACTTGAAGCAAGAGGAAAGCTAAGAGGCCCTACCAGCTGGTAAACAGTTTACCAAGGTCATGCTTTAACCTCTGCACTGTCACATGAGGAGCATCCAATGCCATCTGACAGGCTACAAAAGCACCTGCAGGCAGACAGCAGATCCACAGCAGTGTCTGTGAGAAACTGAGTAACTAATAACAGTGACTTGCCAAAAAAAATCAGTGCTCCTCACATGGGAACATCAGCCTGAGACAATCAATGACATCTCAAGTGATACCAGTAGCCAAGAACTTTCTTCAGGTTGGACACGCTTGTAAGGAATCTCCACGTGCATTCAATAAACCCTCCAGGCCAGATTAACTTTGGCTGTGTCTCTGCAGTATTAACCTGCTGACCTGGCCATGAACTATTAAATCTTTAGCTTGACCTTCAGCTTCAGACATTTGAGAGCTGAAACGGAAGCATTTCCAACAAAAATGGCTTTCCATCTGTGAGCCTTCTGAAAGGAGGAACAAAATACTACTACCTTGTGAATTTAGTCATGCAGACTACAAAGCTGCTGAGGGATAAAAGTCAAAAGGTGCCAGATTTTCATGTGATGCTTCACTGCTAAAGAGGTGTGAGCACCGGCTTCCCAATCACTTACATCTTGTTCATGATCTGCCTAGAGGAAGCAGCACTTCTAGAAATAATCCTTGGGACACACTTGCTCATCTTGCAGCATGAGCACCCTTCCGTTGTCCTTTCTTGCAGTGCAACCCTCTGATAGCCAACACACGGTATTTTGGGGTAGAGGTACCTCATGAGTTATTTTCTTCAATAGTGTGGGTTTCTGATGCTTTAAATCACAGACTTGAGCATAAGAACTGACTTTCAAAGTCAAGTCTGAAAGCAACACAGATGCTTTCCATCAGCAGCAAGCACACAACATACCCACTTGGAATCCCATTAGCACCTACACTAAATTAAGGATTTACTTCAAGTTGGGTTTTGCTTTAGAGCCTGGTAACAGCCAAACTGTTAAGGAGAGAACAACTCTCCTCTGCAGAGACTTTTTTACCTCTGCCAGCACGAAGTCATGGTTTATTCTGTGACAGTTTGCTGCCCTGGCTGTCAGATGCCCCCAGGGAGTGCTAGCTACTTCAGTTTGTTTGACAGGTAGAGTTCTCAGGATCCTAGGGGCGCTTGACAGTCGCTGCTCTACCTAAAGGCACAAGTGTTAAGCCTGGGCAGTGGTGCTGTGCACAGAGAGCAAGGGTGGGTGCTGGGCCTGCCATCTCCAGGCATGCTGCTTACGTCAATGGTCAGGGAACAGCGAGTTACTGGGAGGGTTATGCTCTCATGTGTGCCTGGCTGTACTTGAGGTTCAAAATGTACACTCTATCAAATGTGCTGTACCATGTGGCAGACCTACCCTTCATCAGCAAGCTAACAGCCTTCCACAGCTGAGCTAGGAACTGGCCGCAGATGCCAAGCTGTGATCCAAGTCCTTCATTCAGGGTGCTCCCAGGAGGGCTCTCTGCTGGAATCAGACCCTTACAAGTAGAGCCTGGTAAAAAGCAACCTAGGCAAGAAACCCAAGAAAGCACCTTCCACATCTAGCTACCCAAGGCTGCTCTGTGGTGGCTGGTCCAGTCATTCTGACTCAGCTCACACACAGGCTGACAGCATGCCATTTATTAAGCAGGGTCTGAAGGGAGAACAACTGCTGGCTGGACTCGCTGCTCATGCCTAATCTCAGGCTTGCTATCATGGAGAGATGACTGTGTGGAATCTGTTTCCAAGTACTGAGAAGCTCTGTATTTGTGACCTGAGGTACATTAACACTTCTGATGAATGAAAGCTCCAGTGGTTCTACATTGCAAGCGAGACACTGAAGAGTGGAGGAGCGCAGGTGATGAGTTACAGCAGAACTGAGCATGGAAGAGGAAATACGGTATCACATTAGCAAGACTGATCTTTTCTCAATGAAGAAACTGCAACTTCATCTGCCTTTATAAATGGTTTTGCCAACCTCACTGGAAGAAACAAGTGCTCACACTGCTAGCAGCAAGAGAGAGGCCTGTGTTTCCAAGTGTCACTTTGGAGGAAAAAGTGCAGCTGGCAGATCCTTCCCTTTCAATACTCACCAGATCATTTTATAGGCTTTTTGGAAAACTGAAGCTCTGCTTCTTTCAGTTGCATGCTCAGTAGCTGCAACAAAGAGCCCTGCCAGTTGACAGCAGGTAATGCTGGGAATGTAACACACTGATTGTCAGTTCTGAATGTGGAACCCAAGAGAATGGCAATGCTCCAGGCTCAGACTCGCTACTGCTCTGGGAGTCCCTGAGGCTTGTTTTCAATTGTATTGTCTCCTGCAAGTGGTTACCACCTCACAGAATTGATTATCGTATTTGTGCCATGACAGGCTAGGCCTGACCTCTGAAGCTCTCACAGTAGGCTGGGTCCTCACCCATTTCCAGGGTCAAGGGAGCAATTCTCATGCACCCAAATGAACAAATCGGGCATTCTGATTTCACAATCCTTGAAAGACCATATATAAGGAGCAGAGGTTCTCTTTAGCATAGACAGGCTCTCATTCCAGGCATTTTCTTATTCCAAATTTGACTCGAAGTATCTGGAAGGAGTTAATGTTCCTCACCAATGGAAATCCCTATTTCAGAACCCATTTCCCTGTGCCACCATGCATGTGAGAGCTCTCACATGTCTCAAAGATACCTCACCCACCCCATCTGCTTCACTAAGTACAACCCTGACTACATGTCATCAGAGGGGTATCACTGCTTTGATTGTCAAAAGGCAACTAAAGGATCCTGTACAACTAATAGTCACCTCCTTGGCTATCAAATACAGAGCTCAACGCAGCCTCTTGTACACCTTGGGCAAGAACTTGTTATCATTCACAACTGCCGTGAAGTGTCACAGAGACAGCTCTGGGCAGGGGAACCACAGCACCTACAAGTGCCAAGTAGCCTCCAAAATGCTGGCAAGAGCATCCCCAAGCAGAAGTTAGTAGTGCACAAATAACTAAGTCAGATTTTCTTTGGCAACAGGTGCACTCTAAAGGCATCCACCACCAGCTTAAATTTAAAGATTTAATCTGTAAGAGGCAAAAAATGATGAGCCAGAAAGCAGAGGCTGGAGTCCATTCAGCCCCCTACAGTGCTCTGTCCAGTCTAACTCTACCCTCTGAATAAATCACTGCTTGACTGGGGGTTGAATCAGAGTCAACAGGTCAAGAAAATTATCATCTCTACTTTAGGATGATGGGAGGGAGAAGCCTGATATTCCGCATCACAAGATGCAAGGTGACTGGTGAACAGAAGACTTCAGTTATATTTTACCCAAGTTAAGCCTCTGAAGATATTTCAGTCTTCCTCATCTTCTTGTAAAATGGCACTCTGCTAACTTGTCACATATTTCAGCCTCTTTCCATGATTAAAAATGTTAAGATTAAACCCACTGTATTGGGCAAAAGATTAGAAATGGTAATAAAAATAACCTGAGCAAGACTTGAATTCATTACTTCTGAAATAGTTGCCTAAGGATGTACAACTAGGCTTTGAAGTTTCTGATTTACATGACAAAAGTTGAAAGCTATCAGTTTAGTTACTTCAGGAGTTATTTTTCTTGTTACTAGAACAACAAAAACCCCACCAGAACAGATGAACATAAGGTCCTGAGGTTCAAACCAGCCCTGCATCTACTTCAATGTTCCCCAGCTCAGAAAAACCACATTAAGCAAATGCAACTTGATGAGTGTTTTGGTTCTTCAGTGAATACAGGAACATTTGTATTCTCTACTCCTATATTATGCTATAAATTGTTCCCTAAGTAGGTCACTAAAACGATTTCTGAATGTTTTAAGATAGATAATTCCTACGTGAACCCACAAAACAAAACCAGAGCCTTGGCTGTCAGGGCAATGACAGATCTCCATCAAACCCACTGCTGTCAAAAAAGTAAGGGGAGTGCTCTTTTTAACTTGGCATCTGCTATCGTGATTCAACTCTTTGCAGAGAAATATACTATTACTCCATATGGCAGCTTCCCCAATTGTAAAAGGGCAGCCAACTTCTATGGCAATGAGAGAGCTAGCAAATTTGCAACGAAGTCTGGCACTAATGAATGCTCTGCTGTCTCAATATAAGGTAGCTGGAGGTTTCCTCACATGTTTTCTCTTTGCTTTATTCTAGCAGAAGATGCTGCAAGAAACAAACTGTGTTCTGATTCCTTTGGAGATTGACTAATCCAAATACTTCACTTTCTTCCCGATCAAAGGAAGCAGCAACTTGAGAGTGCCTCTATGAGAGTCCCCAGTGCTATGGCAGATGACAACTGTCACCTCCTAGAGCCTTCCAAACTTCCTTCAGAGCAGGAGGTAGATTTTACCACATCTGACCCAAATGCAGTAATACAGACTCATCCTCATGACCTGGATACAGAGGGAATCCAGCTTTTCCACAAGCTGGAAGGGCCCTCTGTGGAAGACAAGCACATGTAATTCATTCACTGTCCACATGCTCCATCGCATGACTGAGCTCAGAGCCCGAGTGTAGGACTGCTCGTTTGAGCGCCAGAGAAGCTATTTCGAGCTGTTTTGCCCAAAGACTCATCAATAAGTCATAAGCCCCAGAATGGAAGTCAAAAGAAGGGAAAAAACCCCCAGTTGCTCAAGCAGAATAAATAGTAACTTCATTGCATTCTCTTAATCTAAAAAGAGAATGAGCTACTTCAAAATATTCCCCTCTATGGGCTGCTGCGCTATAGGAACACAACCTAGTTCCACCTCCTGGAGACTGGAGGCAAGTGAGGAGTGCTACAGAGCAAGTTAACCACATCTTTGGAATACTGGGAAAATCATCCTGGAAGACCCAGCTACACAGAGAAGAGGCAGGAGTCCCTCACCCCACAGTGGCTGCACACAGGAGGTAGAACTGTCTGCCTGAGAAGTACTTCAAGACCAATGCCCTTGAGGCACATCAGGACTGCTGGAGACAATTTCTGGTCAAAACCAGATGGGAGCATCTCCCTGGATCTGTTGAGAGTTTATTCATCAGATTGGCAGCCCAGTCTGATAAAAGGCCTCATCTAGGGAATGCTGTCCCTGACATGCAGCAACAGCCTCATTAATGAAACATTAGCTGCTCACGTCATTTCTCCTCTGCCTTTCCTGGAACATCTTGTTTGCTTTGGATTAAGCTATCTGGGGCAGGGATGTGCCAATTTCGTTGTAAAGCACCCTCAAGTTAAGAGCACTAAAGAAGTATTAATCACTTAGTTGCCATCTTTCCTGCAATTCCTTTAATTGCCTCAATTCTTGGTGACAGCTCTTGCTGCCTCCTCCACCACAGGCATGCACTTTCTCTGTTCACACCAGTTCATAAGTCTGCCTGGTTACCCTACACACATGGTATTTTGCTACTAGAGTCTTACCACATTGTGTTGGGCCAAACAAGCTGGGCTGAGCACCTGCAGTTCTCCCTCCTGTCCAGAATGAGCCAATCCTTACCTGGAGGTTGTTCAGAGGCTCCATTTTCATGACTGGTCCCAAAGTGTTGAGGGGCAGGGAGACATCAATACTCTGATTTGGCATCAGAGGTGTGTGAATGGCCAGTGGAGTGCTTGGGATGACCCCGAAGCTGGGCAAGAGAAAAACACAGGCAATGAGAGCAGCACTGCATTGACCAGCACCTACTCCCCTTTTGCTGAGCACAAGCTGATTCATCTTCCATTCCTCCTGAGCTGCCCCTGCTGTTACTCAAAAGGACGAGCACAGCTCAAAACAGCACTCAAAGTAGAACAAAGCATAGGAAACTCAATCAGGTTGGCCTCACTGCAACGTGCCCCGTCCTGCCCAAGGGAACTCTTCTTCATCCTGCATCTGGGAACTCTTCCATTACCCATACCATACTGGTCTATGTGCTGAGCAGCAGCCTGCCCAGCAAGAAGCAGCCCCTGACCTCAAACTCAGGCCTCTTGGCTTACTCTTACAGCTGTAGAGCACTGCAAATAGAGTGCATCACACACACTCCATGGCTGTTGTTATCTTTGGGAGCTCTGGAAGAAGGAACTGAAGCCAACACAGAACAAATAGCCAAGGAGGGGTACGTGGTTTGTAGCAGAGCACTGCAGAACAAATGAATCAACACAGCCAGCTGTCTGGTCCCAAATGACAGCGTCTGGCTCTGTTGCTTGGTTTGAGGCTCCTTCAGCTGGGGCTGTATACCACCATAGAAAAGCAAATGGTTACTTGCCCTTCAGTCTAAGAGGCATTTAATTCCACAGGCATCTCTATTTCGTGAGAAGAGGGAAACAGCTAACATTTACCATAACACCTCTGTACTATGTCCTGGCTTTGTTTCAAAACCAGATGCAAGCACAGACTCGTAACACAGTCTGTCCACTCACAACTGTGTTTCTCTTTAGCAGAATACACGTGAGCTCAGAAGTGATATTTACAGCAATAAAAACATAGGTGTGTACTTTTATTTTACACACTACAAAAGTGAGACTGCCTCTGCACAGTGCATGTGCATTGGGTTTGTCACTCTTTCAGAAACCAGATGCCCATTCTTTGTTCTCTTTAGTTTTTAGCCCTAGGGAGCTCAAACAAGAATATTCTCAGCAAGGGCCTACACACATGGTTTGCCTTCTGCAGCCATTTCACCTTGGGGGATATAAGCCCTAGCATTTTCCCTAAGACTCAGAGGGAAAACAAAGTTGTATTTTGCTACTAAGTGGCTGGTATTCCAGCACACTAAAGCTTTAGCTTTCTTTCCTTTTTTTTTCAGTGCTTTATCCCAAGACTGCAGTGAATGTGATTAGTAGCAGCAGGAGAGGGAGAAAAGCAATATAAACCTCCCAGTCACAAGCCTTAATATTTAGACCTAAGCTTCCAGCCCACTGCAGCTCTTTCCAATGCACCCACCACAGAGGAAAGCTGTGGCAGGAGAACAGTATTTGTAGAAGAGTAAATAGTAGTAGGCTGTATACAGAATGTGTGCTGAGATGCTGCAAAGGGAGAAGCTGCTGGTTTACTGTACAGTATTTAAACTTCCTGCATCCTTGAGAAGTACGGTGGAGGTGTGGCTAGAACACAGCTTGATGTACGGGGAAAAAATCTCAAGCAAACCAGCTTTTTTTCAGGCCAATTTGCATGAAATATTTGCACATAGCAGCTTAGCAAAACTCTCCAGAAAATACAGCAGTCCAGGGAGAACATTTACTAAGACTTAGTTAGCATAATGACTTTTGTAAGTAAATCTTCTTAGTCCCAAGAAATCCCACATTTGCAAGGCTAACAGTGATGTTAAAGAGACAGTTTTGGTGGATCTGCAGTATAGAGAACTCTTTTCCAGCAAAAGGATATTAAGAAATATGGGGAACATTTCAGTCACAAGATATCCTTCACAGTCTTAACAAGAAGCAGCCTGGTCCTTGCTCAAGATTACATACAGCAAACCACACGATAAGCTGACTAGGAAGGCTTATTTGTGGGAAGACGCCATGGCTGTACAAAAGACATGTCATGTCTTTTGGCTGAGATGGGTTTCAGAGAACAGTCTGTATGCTCCAAACACTCAAGTGGCTTCTCCTTCTGACAAAATTGTTTTACTGCCAATTAGAGGGAAAACATGTGCCACAGGCTCTTAACTTGCAACTTCTTCACTGACAAATAGCTTTATTAATGAGACCTGTACCTCCAGACAGTCTGAGGGGCAGCACAGCAATTAAGTCAGGAGGTGGAGGCATTACAGACTGATACTCGTGCAGCTCAAATGCTTGCCTGTTTATGCTCTTGCTTTCCTTGGGGCTCTTACTGGCTATAAAACCACTAACCTGCCTAACAACTCATGAGGCTGCTTTAAAACTCTGCAGAGATTAAATGGGGCAGATGCTGTTTCAGAGCTAGGAGACCATCTGCTGCCCATTGCCTCAGACTTATCAGTCTGTATTCCCAGCCATTTCACACAACTGGGGTGTGATGGAGAATTCAGACTCCATCATATAGCTATTTCCATAACTGCATCATATACCTACATAAAAGTCCTCCCTGTATCTATTCATGTAGACATAGATTTCTTTCATAGGAGCATGAAATCTTTTTAACAGAGGAAGTGGACTGATTTCTTACCTGTTCTTATTGAACTGAATGGCAAAGTCAGTCATGTGCTGCAAAGCCTTGTTAGTAAAATTCATCTCCATGTAGATGTGTCCCTGCCTGTGACTGAATGTGCCCGAGATCTCCAATCCTTTAGCTTTCACTGCAGGCAACCAAACCTTGAACACAAGAGATGCCATTCAGCAAAAGTCTGGCCTGAAGATAACAAACAAGTACAGTTTTCCAAGCAACAGAGAAGTCTTGAGTCTGGAAATTCAGCTACGTTGACACATTAAACCCACAAATGCTAAAGAAACACTACAGGGAAGACACAACATGGGGTGTTGAAAGGATCAAGCTCACCAATGAGTAATAAGCTCACTGCTCCTAATCTGTATTTGCCCACAGTACTCACATAAGAACTCAAATATACTATAGCATTAGTGTGCACAAAACAGGGAAAGCTTGCGCCCATCACACTAATGCAAGACTTACCAAGTCTGCTGATGGACAGGCTTCTCCAAGGACATGTTGGGCTATTAGAGGCAGGACAATACTGAAGTTTGAACCAAATAAAATCATAGGGCTCATACTACTACCTGCCTGGGTTCTGAATTCCAAATCATCTCTGTGGGGAAAAACCCAGACCCAAATTTGAGTGGTGCAAGATAAATTACTGGGGTCTTTTGTACTTGATCTTACATACGGTGTACTATTTACTAGCAAGCTAAAGACCAAAAGCTTGGAATACGCTCTGCAGTACCTTGAGACCCTAGATTTCATAGGATGACTTACATTTACTCATCCATTGAGTGTTTAATCAGAGTGCTGAGTTTTGTTTATTCCCCTTCAGGCATGAAAGGCTGAATCTGAGCTCCCCCACAGCTTGTTACCAGAACCACGTTCTGTATCTCACAAGCCCTTCAGACTAAGCACACTTCAGTCACTGCATCTGTGATCTCTGTCACTAACAGAGCATTTCTCTGCATTACGCTGCAGTGTGCTCATCAATCACGTGGTTTTACCTTCACTGTCACACTGGATTCCTCCCAATAAACGTATCTCCTATGAAAGCTGGAGCAAAATGCATCCCGCCCTCAGTTTCCTGGGGAAGCTTGCTAAGAAGCAGGTCTCCCAACAAAGTGCTGCTTGCACAAAATTGAGCTTCTTTTATCTTACAATGGCTGTTCTTTGGAGTAATATTATTACAGGCAAAATGAGGGAACTGCTAAAGACACAGAAGTATGTAACTTACAATTAGCACGGTCTCCAACACAGTTACGCTGCCTGAGCATCCCTAACGGGATTGAGTTGAATTAGGTACCTCAATAGCACAAGAGACCCACAATAAAGGGGACAAGCAAGCAACCTCTGACTTCTTGTAGCCCAAGGTAAGGCAACATACTGAGGATGATTCCTTTTCCTTACGTACAGACTTTGGAGCCACATATCCTCCAGGAGCCATGCCTATACCAGAGGAGAGCTCGAAGAGATCATTGAGTCCACTGCTCACCACGGCCGGGGTGGGTGAAGGGGCAAAGGTGGCTGGCACAGAGGAGGGAATGTAGGTCTGCCCCACCTGGAGGAGGTAGAAAGAACAAGCACTGATTAACATCACGTATGAAGAGCATTATTTATTAAATAAAGCACAAATTCAGGCAATATACTCAATATTTTAAAGCAGTTTGCAGCTTCCCTGTTGAATTATCAATAGTGCTAAATAATGCATTGAATCCCAAAGCTCCTGGCAACTAATCCCTACACTTGGCTATCGCCTCAACCATGCAAAAGCTTTCACATCATTTCTTATAGCTCCAGTTACCTCTTCCCACTGTAAAGGAATCTTTCTTTTCCATCTCTCCTCATAAAAACAATATACTTTGTGGATCTACCCTATACAGACCAAGGGGAAAGAAAAACATGCTTCAAATCTTCCCCCCACTATGGCACTCTTCAGGAATCTTCATGATTTTGCATACCCAGAGACAGCAAGGGAGTCACGACCGTATTGTGTACTCCCACCCAAAGCCAGAGCTCTGCATCCTCAGCACTATGGTCCAAAAGGTTCATTACATGAAGCAGAATTAGTTGTCTCTGCCACAGAACAACCTTTCTGCAACAAGGGCAATCCTTCCCTCTCAGGACTTAAATGAGGGCACCAAACCTGAAGGATTAACTTTTAGGTGCCCAGCTCCAGGTGGGACAGTCACCTTCTACTTAGACTCCTAAGTTCTCCTTTACTATGAGCAGGAAGAATTATGTGCTTGAGGACAGGCAGAAGAGCTAAGGCAGGCAATAGGAAATACTGATGGCAGGTCTGAAGTCTCACTGCTGTTCTGTTGCTCAGGAACCCACCTGAGATGTGGTGCTCAAATCAACCCCTTGGACAGGGAGGACTGGTGCTTTTACACCAGACTGCTTGGTGGGTTTATGATGGCACAGGAAGGCAGAGTCCTGGCTTTGTAGGTACAATCTCTATAGAGTATCTCCCACATGCTGGTCTGTACGGCCTGGGGGCTACAGGTACACTGTGCCACTAGCTCTCCTCTGCCCTGGTGCTGAGGTTAGAAAGGAATGCAGGAGTCACAGGAAAAGAAGGAGAGAGAATGACTGCAGCCAGAACAAGGGTCTCTGACAAGCCCCCATTCTAGAACTGAGTATGCTTTCCTCACTGCATTACTGCCTCCACAGTCCTGGGAAGAGGGATTGGAGCTTTCTCCAGGAGACTGCTTTTGGCTGCGGGTTGGAGACACACTCCCTCCTGTTCACTGCATCTCCCAGGCACCTTGCATCCTTTTCCCATGCTTTATTGGAAGAAGCTGGTATGTGTTTGAAGTCAAGGGTGCTGTGGAAGCAGCCTGGAAGTCTCCCATGTCCTGGCAGGCGCTCTGGGCACTAGGACACTCACAGAGCACAGGCACGGAGGAGGAGGCTGGTGGCCGGCAGAGTTCAGCACTGACCACATGCAGGAGGAAGGCTCAAAGCACCTCTTCCTGATGTTCAGGAAAAACCTTACGTGGCATCTGGGAGGAGAAAAGCACTGAGTTCAGACAAGCCCATGGTGACACTGGGTTAGGGTTACAGCAGAGCAGGCTTTGTGAGTAGAGATGTAAGCACCTTGGCCTTCCAGCTCCCAAAGCAGCTGCACAAGGACTGGGGTACTGCTAGTGGTAATGCTGGTGCTCAACCCAAAAGCTCTGAGAAAGAAGAGCTAAGCAGACAGTCAACAGCTCCGGCCCTGGCTGCTCTTAGGAAAGCCCAGGTGACATCTGGACTCAAAGCAATGTAGATGGGGACCCGTGTGTTTCAGTTGCATTTGTCCATTTTCAAACATCTTGAGGGATTTTAAAGTATCTTCCAGCACATAATGGGTGAGGTTGTACTGAAACACCCTGAGCTTTGAGCAGCTTCTTAAATTGGGGAAAAAAAAGGAATGGCACTTACTGCCGGGCTTCCTCCAATGCCCCCGCCAAGGTCACTGCCAAGCTGAAAGAGAGAAGGAGAAAGAGGAGAGAAAGACAGAGTTCATTTAAGCCAAGTGTCAGCAGGCTGGAGGGGAGCTGGGCTGCCCGCACTGCTCCCTCGCTTGCCACGCATAGGACAGACAGAAACGCAATGAAAGCGCAGGGAACAGAGGGGCTTTTCTGCTGTTGTGTGAGCAGAGCTATTGGAGAGCTACCCCCACACACCTACAGTGGAGGGGAGTGTTTTGCAGGTTAATAAGAACAAAAGCTCATCCATTCCTGTGCCTGTCATCTGCACCAAAATCTCTGCCCAGTTCTTTGTGCTTCATGCACCAGTGCTTTCCCTTCACCCCAGCACGCTGGCTGCCTGCAGCCCTGAGCAAGCTCCACAAAACCCAGTGGGGTAGCTGTGAAATGGCATAAAAATAAAGCTGACAGGAAGCTCGCTTCCTGAAAGCTTTGGTTTTCTAGGGAACAGCTACGAACAACAGGAAAACACAATGCATCCTGGCTACGTTCCTCTGACATGCGGCTCTATTCAATAAGGAGGAAGAAAGAGAACGGGCTATTACAACAGCTCAGATAGGTGAGCTTTTCTTCCTTTTGAAGATGCTCCCCTGCCTTAGACAGGAATAAACTAGCTTCATGATCTAATGGGCCATTCAAATAGTAAAGAGACCTTATAGTGCACTAGAATGTTTCAGTAATGATCTCTGCCAAGCTACACAGCTACAGCTTGAAGCGACTGAAATAGCCACTGTGTACCACCCGCGCAACCCCATAAACACTAAACCCTCTCTGGATCCCTTCTGCCAAACCATCCTGCAGCCCACCTAGAAGCTGTCCTACCATGAACTCCCTTTACAAAGCATCCAGACCACTTTCTCAGTGATAAAACCTAGTTTTTAAACATCCATACCATTCTATACACTTCAGAGAACTCAGTGATCAGGACAGACTCCAAAGCTGGCTACAAGTGCTGTTTGTAAGTACATCACTCCTGTGAATATTTATAAAGCACTTGATAGATGACTGATAGCCAGGAGGAAATAAGCATAGATCTGCAGTGGTTATTCACTACAGAGACACATCTGTGTCCTAGGCTTTTGTTTTCAGAAGACCATGGTAGCTTTTTCCTACTTCAGGGTGTTTTTTGGTCACATTCACACACAGATCATGCCCCAGCAATGCGCATGGAGGATAAGGCAAGTGCAGGGGTGAGGTAGAAGCCAGCCCCCATAGGAAAAAGGCTGGACTAGCAGGCCAGAACAACACAGGTGTAGATGTCTTTACTCTTCCATTTGATCAGGGTTTGGGGAGGTCTACCTGCTTTAAAAAGCATTGAACAAAACTGGGTCAACAAAGGCTCTAGATACGGTGTTCAAATGTATGCTGATATGTTAAGATATTGAAAAAGATACACCATATAGCTACAGCAGAAGCTTCCAGGTAAGTCTGTGCTTAAAGCCAAAAAGGCTCCAACCTTTTCTCTCTGCACAAAAGACTTGGAACCTCAACTGTGTTCTGGTCCCCAATAGCCTGCTCCCCAGGAGATCTCATGGTAAATGTACTTTACGCTGGTCAAGAGATACCATAAAGCTTCATAATTCTCTCCCTCAGAGCACAGATAAAAAGGATAAAATGCTTTGAGAACAGCAGTGAATTGCAAGACGGTGATTTACAGATGATAACTACCCTCCAACAATACTAAAATCTGACAAAGCCCTGTGCTGTTCTGCATCCCCCTTCTATCCCCAGCACCTCTCCTTCCCCTGGTCCCCACAGGAGCCACCCAATGCAACATTAGCTACAATGAGTAGGTGTCAGAGAAGTACAAATCACACACAATTTGCCTTTTGTTAAGAACCCTTAAGAGCTCTCTCTATCCTGTGTGAAACTCAGTTTATCCCTACTTGAAGTCATGGCAGAAAGTTATAAGACATCCCTCATCTTCTGCAACAGCCACCCCTTCACAGAGCAACCCATCCTCTTGCTGCCCATGGCAGTGCTCTGTGAATGTCCAGCTTACTGAAGAGGTAACAGAGAAAACTGAGCAATTCCAAAGTCAGAAGAAAGATCAGGCACAGACTGAAGGAAGCCAGCCAGAGGATGCAAATCCAATTAATACTAAGCTTATAAAACAGCACTTATTACACTGTCAGGTCTTCCCCTCTGAAACAGCCTGGCAGAGCAGAGTTTTGTGCTACAGCCTGCTCTTTAAGCCAAGCCATGTTTTAGATTAATATATCTGATCATTTACATCTTGTTACTGGCTCACTAAGGAGTAATAAATACAACTATTGCACCTCATCCCTATTCATAGTCTTGCGTGTAGATTAACTTTACACTTTATACTGACAGGCAGTGAAGTCCACAGGAGAAAGGAAAAAGGTAAAGAATCCAGTTCATTTCCAGATATAACTGTATGCATGGAGGATTTCTGGTACTGTTGTCTGAAGCAGGAGAAAGACTGGTTTATCAAGCAGCAAGCATTTTACAAAGGGTATTATGGAAATGACTGAATAATTCTGCATAATGAAGCCAGATGTTAACTATTGTACCACTTCCTACTACACTCATCATAAGAAGCTGCAGGCTAGGAATCCAACCTCAGAGAAACCACTACACTGGTAACTGCAGGCATTCACTGTGAGGAATAACATATTGGGGTTCCTCAAGCTACCAGCAAGCCTTCCATTTTCCCTAATTGTCAGGCCTTGAAGGAAAAACAGAATTTGGATTTATTGCCTGTCTTGAGCCAAGATTCCAGCTCTTGCCCCCTATGAGGCAGAGAAAAAAAACCTCACTGGCTCATAGAATTTACCATTAGATTTCTAGATTGCACCTAATTCCTCTGTGGTAGAAAGGATTTCTTCTCAATGCCAGGAAGCTCTGACCTGCTCCTCCTGAAGCCCTGCTTTACTCACAGAAGGGGTCTGCACACAGCAGGCTGCCACTCTTTTGGCTCCCAGCTTGGGAGTAAGTGCTGCAGATGTGCTACAAAGCTGCAGAGCAAGCTTCAAGGAGCTGGCAGCTTCACCAGGTCCCTAGAGCCAGAGCTGGCTCTACCTACATAGTGAAAAGAGAAGTGACAACACATATACTGCAACAGAAGTGAAAGGGGGGAAAGTTAGTAAACAACTAATCAGTTCCACATCAGATCTGGGGTGCACAACCCACTGCAGCAGCACAGAAATCCCTTTCTCTCTTTTCCTTGCCTATCACCTTCCTACAGCACCAATGCTTTCCCCATTCAGAAACTACAGGTCTGGTTTACCCAGTCCTCCTGCAAGACGTCCAAGACCTAACTTTATTCCAAACTCAAAATAATGGAAGAGATGGTAACAGCAACGTGTGTGATTAAGAGGGAAGGAGGAAGGCAGAGGGAACAGGAACCAATCACCCACAGACAATCCTCTCCCATCTGGAGTGACAGGCAGAGTGCAGAAGGAAAGAAGCAGATATTAGTCAGGCGTGAAGTGCTGCTGAACCAATTCCCTAGGGCTGGAAGCTCTGGTTAACCATTTCCAATCATCTCAGAGGTGGGCAGCCACTCCTATTGGGAGGACAACATAAACCTGCACTACATGAGAGCAAGGCAACAGCCCCATGGAGGGAAGGACCAGGCTAACGGCACTGTGAGCCCTCCTCAGACTTGCTGTGAAGTGGGGTGGATGAGAGCTGTCCCTTGATGACCAAAGGGAACTTAAAGCACTGCAGAGCCCTGATCTTGAGCCCAAAGTTGACAGGCTTGCCTCTTGCTGAAGAGCATAAAGCCTCTACCCAAGGTGAAGAGCTGACGGCTTCAAGGGATGAACAGGGAGCCTTGGCCACCAAACACACAAAGTTCCTGAAAGAAGAATTCTCTTTATTCCCTCCAAACCCATCCTACCATAACAGTACTCAAGCAGCCACATGGGTTTAAAGAAGAAGCTAGGCTCAATGCTGTATCAATAAAACCTCTTCCCAAACTGCACTGGTATCTTTACTTTGTATTAGTTGGCTTGGACAGCGTTGCTCTGCAGTGGAAGAGCATTTGCCCTGTAATCCCAGCTCGGTGTAAGCAGTTACACTGACTTATGAAGTGCAGCAGTGCTGGAGTTACCGCATTAGCAGGGTTTATTTGCATCTTAACAGCAGCTCGTAATGAAGTGACTCTGCTGAAGTGTTCATGCGATCTGGAGGGGTTACAATCACTTCTGCAACATGACGTGAGGCATTTGGAGCTCCGAAACATAACCGGGAGGGTGGAGCCAGGGACAGAAGCTGCAACAACCACTGCTCAGCAACCACTTTGCCTTGCGTCCATCGCATCTCCAGGGCTTTCAGAGCAGCTATGGATTTCATAGAGCCATAATTCATGGGTTAACGGGGGACAAATGCTGCCTCCCCTCTCCCCCACACCCCAAACCAAGAGTTAAGCATGTCAAGGAGCTAGATGGGAGCATACCCTCAGTAACACAGCAGCAAGGCATTTTACCTAACAACAATCAGGCAATGGGGCTGAAGGAAATGCTGACAGCAGGGTTGCTAGCAGGCCACTTGAGCTGGGCTAATCCTGTTAGAGACATCTTAAGTGCAGAACAGATCATGCATGGTCTATCCGCTGACTTCCTGATGGGCTGTAGGTATCTCATTGCAATGCCACTGTGGCTCACACAGAGGCATTTTCAGTACCTCGTTTGCTTCCTATTTTATGTGTCTCTTTTCTTACTACCAAGCCAGGCTACTCTCCAAACCAAGGTGAGCTGGGACAAAGGTGGTAAAGGATGGGTTACGCTGCCAATACCATAGCCAGTAGTTTCAGTAGCACTTAACTACTAATGCTTTACCTTGCTGAATGATTTCCACCAGCAAACGAAACTAAGTGCTAACATTTTCATCTCTGAAGTGTAAAAAAGCAGCTCTGCAAAGCTTTAGCAGTCTTATTACTACTGCAGCAATAAAAGCCTTAAATCAGACACGAATGAGTTACCCATCAGAAGAGCTCCTTTTCCATATCAGCACTGCTCCAGCAATGGACACATGCCCTTTGTCAGAAATCCTAACAGATGTCCTTTGTAGATCACCAAACCAGAACAGCTCAGATGAAAGGAGATGCTCAGCGCCTTGTCGGAGGCTGGGGAAGCATCACATCCACTGCATAAATGGATGTTGGGGCTGACCTGGTATAGGCACGTTCACACTGTAGTTCCAGGAAAAGGTAAGTGAAGTAACTTTCCTAGGATTCTACACAGCAAGTCATCTGCAGAGCCAGGAGGAGAGGAAGTTGGCACTTTTGGGCTTCAATAACTATGTGAGGCTTCCTGCTCCGAGCATGTGAAATAACTCAGTATAAGTTTTCCTTCTATACAACATTGGTGAGTCCCTGATCAACCTCAACAAGCCAGGGTGTTGTCCACTGAGGCCAAACTTTGAACTCTCCACTTGAAAGCATCAGTGAGGGAGGAGTGACCATCCTTTAGGATCAGGCAAGCACTCGTCACTGCTGGAACAGGCTGCCTACAGGCATCCAGAGCCCAGGACACCCCATGGGAGAGGGTAAGCTAGAGCTCACGTCCCTGCCCTCCACCATTGCTTCAGAGCAAGCACAACAGTGGGACACAGCCCTGAGCCATACAGAGGAGACCTCTAGGGTCAGACCCCCCCTTATACCTAACCTGATTCCACAGAGGGGCACAGTTCCACCTGGAACAGCACAAACCAGCCCAGGTATTACAGAAAACTGCAGTGTTTATCAACCAGCTTTACAATTCAGGACATAAATCAGTCTGATCAGCTGCCAGGCCTGAATCAATAATAGTCTTGTAGATGAGTGGCTAGAGTATTAAATAAAATCCTTACATAACAGACAATCCAAGCATGTCCATTCCTACAGATTTACTGTTCTGCCCTCAGGTTTAGAGCCAGTCTCCCTGGCTCCCAGCCCAGCTCTCATGCCCGCTGGATCTTCAGAGCAAATGAACACACAGAAAGGTTTAAAGGCAAAGTGACCCCGACTCATTACAGCACAGACAGCCTACAAAGTGCTGCACCAACACTAAAGCAGGAGTTGGAGGGCTGCCTATAACCTGAATTAAGTTTAGGCAGTGACGAGGTGGCTTTAAGGGGATAAAGCACCAGCTCTCAGCATGCACAACTCTGCATCCGGCATTCTGCTGTCCAAGCAAGTTTTGCTTCTCCCACATCACTACTTCACACTGTGGAGATCTCGACAGCTTTGCAACAATGGGGCTTAGTCACCATTTCACAGACAAAGAAAGCAAAGCAGAGGTCTGCCCAGGGTGGCAAATGGGCACAACCCAGAGCAGACTCACTGCTGGGTCTGTTCGCCAGAGAACAGCTCTGCATAAGTCATACAGCATGCTCTGGCTATAAGCAAAGCATATCATCTTGTAACTAAAGGCTTTTCCCCCCTTTTTTATTAACACATGCTCAGCATCTGTGCATGCACAATATATGCACGTTACATTGATACCAGTTACAGGACTTACTAAGGTGATGAAATAGTTACTCACTAAAGAAGTAAACCTTACAAGCAGCTGGATTCTCACTGGTCATGGGGACAAATATCTAGCAAGGCTGAGGAGAACTCCAATGAACACTATTAATTTGGTGTTTATCCAGTTTTACAACATGCAGTCTCTATATAAATGCTTGGATTTAAAAAAAACCCCACAGTTTAGGAAAGGCAGACTGACATTTGCCATGGAAGTTAATACTGCTGTTGTTTCTTGCTTAGTCCTGTTGGGACTGTCACTGAAAGAGCATCCCTCTGAAGACAAACACCCCTGCAAAGGAAAGGAGACCTTAACAAATACACAAGAGCTACAACAAGTCTCCAAGGGGCTCAACATATGACAGTGAGTGAATGTGACAACCTGGCTCAGATCCTGACAGCAACTTCTTCCAGACCTTCAGCTGCCTTTGAGACACTTGCAGTACTGATGCAATCTCACCACCACAGCAACGAACCATGACTGTGCATCAGCTCAAGCACATCCTAAACCCTTTTCTTCCATTGTAACAGAGATACTTATTTAGGCTTTTTGACATACCAAAAGGTTGCTTGGAAAGTGGAAGTGGGGTTTGGGGTTCCTCCGCTTTGGCATTAAAGCAACTTATGTCCCTGCTCACACTGAGAGTTAATGCCAGAAGCGCAATGCAGAGAATTATGCCACAGACTAACACTACGTTCGCCTTCCTCCTCTCAGGTCATCTGTGATCCAAAGGGATCCACTAGTGATGAGCAGAAAACAGGGATCAACCGTAGAGGTGGTAAAAACTCCTTCAAAACGTTACACTAGGCAAATTCCTGTTTGGCAAATGCATCTTCAATCCTTCCTTAGATCAGACCCCAGCCACACTTGGTTCCAGTACTCTTACTTAGACTCTTAAGACAACAGGAGGGGTGTAAAAGTAAAACCAAAGCAGCATATGCAGAAGAAAACAGCTGCCTTGACATTCACAACCAAACAGGGCTACTTTCTAGTAGCACAAAGGCCAAAAGTGAAGTAAACTGGTTTGGGGAGGAGAGGATGCTCCCACCACTTCATGTTCCATGCAAGAGTATGGGAGCCTCGATATACCCAGCAAAGCAGTGGAAGAAATGCAGTAAAAAAAGACTTTAAGAGTCAAGGAAAGGGAGACTTCAAAACAGAACAAATGAGACAGCACTACAACGTAAAAGGTGTGCGTATAATGTATCTGGAGGAGAAAGAGAAAGGGTTTGCTGCACCAACAGCCAGGACTCTGAGTTTTGGCACTGCATAAATGTGGCTTAATATTAGCCTAGGATCCAACTGCCAATCTACTTGCCCAGCCATGCAGCCAAGAGGCACTGCCCAGCAATTTAGCTAATACCAGGCCAGGGTTAACTCAGCCTGACACTTGTCAAACATGCCCACACCAATAAACGCAGATCACATTCACTCACACACTAATTAGACTCATTATCATAGAAACAGAGAGTCACTTAGGTTGGGAAAGACCCTTAAGATCACCAAGTCCAACCATTAACCCAGCACTGTCAACTTCAGCACTAACCCATGTCCCTCAGCGCCACATGTACAAGTCTGTTAAGTACCTCCATAAGGTGACTCCATCACTGCCCTGGGCAGCCTGTGCCAGTGCCTGACAACCCTTTCGGGGAAGATATTCTTCCTAATCTCCATCTAAACCTCCCTTGGTGCAGCTTGAGGCCATTTCTTCCCACCCTATCGCTTGCTACTTGAGAGAAGAGACTGACCCCCACCTCACTACAACCTCCTTTCAGGCAGCTGTAGAAAGCAATAAGGTCCCCCCTGAACCTCTTTCTCTCCAGACTAACTACCCCCAGTGCCCTCAGCTGCTCCTCACAAGACTTGTGCTCCAAACCCTTCACCAGTTTCACTCACTTCTTCACGCTCCAACATCTCAAAGTCTTTCTTTCCCCAAGCCTGTAGTGGTGCATGGAGTTGTGACCCAAGTGCAAGACCTGGCACTGAGCTTTGTTAAACTGCATACAGTTTGTCCTTGGCCCATCAATCTAGCCTGTGCAGATACCTCTGTAGAACCTTCCTGCCCTCAAGCAGATCAACACTCTTGTTCAACTTGGTGTCACCTGCAATGTCTCTATTAAGGAAGGAAAAGCCAGAGAAGCACAAAGATTTACCAGAAAAAGATTCACTTCTACATGTGAGGGATTAGAAGAAAAGACATTTGATGCAACAGCACTTCTTCAGGAAGTAGTCCAGGAGAACCCAAACCCACCAACCCCAAACCCATTCAGATACTTTCCTTCTAGTGCTCACCCCATCTAGTAACAGCTGAGACAGCACTGGCCCAAGCAGGCAGAGGCACAGCTCCTCCCCATCCAGCCATGAGCACTTTGCTCGATCACACTTCACAGCCCCATGGATTTACTTAAGGCTTGAGGAAAATACTAAGTAAAAGCCTTGTAGTGTATCAGCTGTCAGCTCTGCTGCCAAAGCAGGGCACTAAATTAAGCCCATTAATGCCAACTGCGAGAGAACTCTTCCTAAAACCAAGTTTCAGCCCTCCTGCTGTGGCCATTTATTAGTCTCTGACACTAATGAGACACAAAGGTTTACTGTAAGTGGCCTGGAAGATGGTTTAGGCAGAGGAATTTAACTCCTCAGCATTTTGAGCTGCCACAGACAGCACCATTTGCTGCAATGCCTTAACACAGTTAAAAACACTAGTTTCTTAGCGGCACATCTTGGGATGCAGGGCAAAGGCTGCAAAGGTCACTGCTCTGGGCTCACTGTCTGCTTTCCCAGCATCTCCAGCTTAACCCATTGCCCTAATTCCCTACCTCCCTAGCAAAAGAAGTCTCCCTGCTAAATAAACAAACTGCTGTTTAGATGGCAGAGGCTAAAGCACATCTGACCTCTGCGAATGCCAATGCCAGTAAGTTAGTTTCCAGTTCATTAGCTTATGAAGTGCTGGAGCTCGAAATGTGCTTAATGTCTGCCTTTAATAAGATTATGGCAGCTTAAAACAAAAATCTTTGACAAATAAGGATCTGCTGCACTGGGGTTCATCCAGCTGCCTCCTACCTCTATTATTCAGAGCTTGACTCAGAACTGAAGATGCACCTAAACCAGGCACACAGATAACCCAAGCCAGCTCATTACAAGCCAAACCTCAAGCCAAAGCAAGACTGCAGGTCTGAAAAACATCCAACTGTGTCCACTGGGATAGTCTTACTCAGGTTACATGATGTAAGTATACCTAGGCTACTTCTTACCCCTGTAGGCAAGTCTCCAGGGTGTCAGGGATCTGTGTGCTGTGCTCCCCACCATGGGAACGACTTTCAGGGTGATAACTGCACTCACCACTCCTCACTGCCTGGCTGCTACCAGCATTAGATCAAAGCACCAAGCTCTTCCCCACTGCCATGATCTCCTTGCTAAGTGATTCTGTCATTGCAACTCATGCCCAGCTCACACCCTACGGCAGAAGCAAAGTGTGATTACTCTTACTCCGGAGGCTGACCCTGTTAACAAATAGAATACATCCTTATGAGCAGCTATGGCATGGGGAGGACTACTCAGAGTGCTTCTCTCTTGACCTAACTGCAATTAAAACGTCACCGATATTAAACCATGGCATACTCTGGAGAATATAAAAATGGGATGACATGGGGCTACAGCCTGCAGCCCTGAGAGCTTTTCACTGAAATTCAGTAGGGGTGGGAACAGTGTGGAACAAACACCTTCTTGAATCAATTACAAAGCAGTGGAACACTTTACATCCTTAAAACAACTGTTTGGTTTTCTTCCACAGACAGTAATAGCATGGGACAAACATATCTGCTGACCGTGGGGATGCTACAGCATGCACCAACATTTGTTTTATAGCAGGAAAAACTTGCTGAAAGCTGGTACAGTCACACTGGTTAAATTCCCTTGGAGTTTTAGGACTCAGCACTGGGAACTCAGTGATCCAAGCATTACAGGCACAAATGATCACTGCTTTGCAGAGATAAGCACAGCTCCAATTATTTCACATCATCTGAAGCTAAAGAGGATGCTGCTTACCAAGCTGTCCAGCCCTCCTCCCAGGAGGTCCACGGCACCCATCT
>JBCJKH010046168.1:0-19379 GCA_039877255.1 Loriculus beryllinus | reverse complement strand
CAGGTTGGACACAGGGGCTTGGAGCAAGCTGCTCCAGTGGAAGGGGTCCCTGCCCATGGCAGGGGTTGGAACTGGATAAGTTTTAAAGCCCGTTTAAGGCTTCAACTGCTTTCCAAACTGTCCTGCCACTTGACATAACAGTAAATATCAGGAGAACTCCAAGGGATGTTGATAGAAGAACGGAACATAGGTCAAAATGACTCTGTCATATAGTAAGAGTAGACATACAATAATGTGTATTGGAACAGAATGATCCAAGATTCCTGGAAATATACTGCTTACCCAAGGAAACTGCTGGACAAAAATACACTGCAGAGCTACAGAATGGATCCTAATAAGCCATATTCTTCATACCAAAAAGAGATCTTATTAATCCCGCCTTTTAGTTATCTAATGAAGTATATAAAGATGCTAATGACACACAGTTAGGATCCTTCATCAGTTCTCCAGCTGTCAATAACAGCCTTGTTTCACTGCAGACAGTTCTGCCTCTGCATGAAGTGCTAATTATTTCTCTGCTTTTCCAACAGCTCTGCCCAGAGCAGTAAAGTGAATGGTGATAGTTGGCAGCTAACGTTCAAGGGAGAGGGAGGTGTTGTGGTGTTGTGCTGCAGTGCAACATGTTTGAACCGTACATGGAAACAAGAACTGGGATTTTTAATTCCCACGTCACCAGAATTAACAGGGTAAAGGTTTTTGAAGCTTCCCCCCCCCCCCGTTAAACTCTGGCAACACATCATACACCTCATTAGCCTTCTTACTTGGCAGTTCTTTTCCTCCTCCATGATTTTATTCCCACTGCTGCTGACCTCCCATCACCTGCCTCCCTGCTGTCGGTCTCAAGACATTCACAGGCACACAGCAAAACCTCTCTTTGTAACGGCACTGACCACGCTAAGCTCATTTTGTTGTAAGGACCTAGATACAATATCTGGGACAACAGATTGATTCATCTGCAGTGCTGTTTTTCAGTTTGATGGTGGAGTCATGGACTCTTTACACTTTTCACCCTTAACAATTCTACAAGACTCTCTGTATCCTGCCTGCAGAGGCAGTTCAGGAGGAGGCAGGGCTTCTGCAAGGGCAGACATGAAGGACCATACGCTCCTATCTACTTGCAAGCACACACAGATTGAAGACTGCTTCTTCCCACAGCCAAATAAACAGACTTGAAACTTTAGTAAATCTAGTGGAACAGGAGGCTCACATCTCTCTTTTCCACAGTTCTCCCAATTCTTTGCTCTCCAGGGGCTGCATGCACAGCTGTGGTGCATACCAATGAACCCATGCTAGCCTGATTACCCACCCATGCCAGACAAGAGCAATGGCTCTGTGCCATCCATTAGGTTATGGGCTTGCGAGGTATCCTGACTGCAGCTACACATCTGTGTCCCTCCCATCCCCAGCTGTTTCACTGCTATTTTTACCAGTGTTGGCTGGATTAAGCTGGCTTCTTCTACAACCACACCAGCAGTTTGCTGTGCTGACATACCCTAAGAGAAACACTAAGTGCAACAATACCTAAGCTGGGGAAAGAAATACACATGTAATTACTCTCCCACTCAAGTGAAAAAACAGTATCTCTACCTAGAAATCAGACCTTGAAGCACAGGACTTTTTAGTGTTTTACAGCCAGTTATCCTACTTTGACTTATTATTCATATAAAATACCAGCTAGACTGAATCAACATTTGTGGCAAACAGAGAAAAAACAGACGCCTATTATATTCCTAGGGTGCCATTAAGTGTTTTGTGACTCAGCATAGTGGGTTTTAACACTTAGTACCTTTCTTCTGTTAGCTCAGACAAATGATAAAGCATGCCCTTGGCCCAGTTCCTCTCAAAAGAGTTGCTGGGAGCCTGCCTAACAGCAGGTTTTGAAGGAAGAAAAGCAGACCACAGATTTCTTGCTTCTGACCAATGCAACACCCCCAAAGGGATGAATAAAAGTTTAAAGTACTCATAAGTCCATGGCCATGGTTTGTTGCAGCAAAGAGGACCAAAAAGGCCAGCTAATGATAGACTCCAGGTTTTCTGCTCAGAAACAACGGCAGTCCATTCAGAGCAGCTGAGAAACTATTTTCATCACTTGACACAGCAGGTCTGGAACAGATGTGCTCTTTTTGGGCTATGCCATCATGCATTTACCCCTGTCATTACAGCCAGAGACTGTAAGAGGATCAGCTCATGTCCTACCCACTTCAGCCACCATAACATCTCTGCTTCTGTCCTGCAGAGCTACAGCACTTCTGTCTACCAGCTCAAGCCCAGTCCTGCCTGCAGTGATTTGAGCTCACAACTCAGCACCTCATGCATAATGATTCCAGTATCTTAACCCACTGTTAAAGCCTCCAGCAAAGCTGTCATATTGGCTGACAGCATCTAAGTACAAAGGAAAAAACCCAAACCTCAGTTCTTTCTTTCTCATAGCACTGCTTAAGCTTTGCTGTTCACAGAACTCAGTCTTGGCAAGCCATCTTCAAAGAGAAAGCATTTTGGTTTCTTCATAACTCTACCCTGTCCCTAGCTTTTCATTTGGTGGGGGAACGGGAGGGAATTAGGATGAAGCAAGAGCTAAGAAGGAGAGAGCAGATGCCAGATGGCATGGTAACAGGCACAGAGCAGCTCTTAAATGGAGTGTGTTTGGGAGAGAGGGGAACATGCTTGAATCCTATTTACTGCAAAGCTGATTTGCCTGGCAGATGGGAGACACCACACAGCAGGCCAACATGATGTCTGGAGGGCTCTGGTTCTCTCAATACATTGGCTTACCTGTGTGGCCAGGCTGAGGACCTGCTGAACCAGTTCCTGTGTCTCAGAAGGCTTTTTTAAGAACAGCTTCACTATAGCAGTCAGTAAGGTGAGCTGCACCTAAGAGAAGCAGACAGCAGAGATCAGAAAATTCATCCATGCTTTAGCAATGTCTCCCAAGTCTCAACATCCTTTTCTGATATGGAACTCAAGTCCTGTGCTTTCTAACAGCATTACAACTATTCTTTACCAGGGAAACCCAGTACAATGAGACTCAGACTCTTGCCTGCTGCAAAATACTTCTACAGACAAGTCCCAGATTAGCACACTGAGATTTATGTTGTACTTTTATGCATCTCATCACTCTTTTGCAAATTCTGGTCCCTATTCCTCAAGATACATACAAAATCCAGAAATCCCTCCTGTTCTTTCTTATCTTTCCAAAAAGAGAAGTTTGGGAAATACAAACAACACAGCATCTCTAGACTCCCAAGAGTTTTATTTTAGCCAAATATTGAAGTTTTCCTTGGTAGGCATTTTCTGAACGCTGCAATGCTACTTACTTCTTATCCCATAGACACACCACATGAAACACTACAGATAAGATGCACAACACAATTTTACCTGAGTGCTTTCATCATGGAAGCCTTCCAAGAAACTTTCCAACAGCTCATCTGCATTGTCAATCCTTTCTGCATATTCGCCCACTATCCAGATCATCGCAGCTCTGGCATCTGGTTCATCCAGGGAATCAAGGTTCTCGCACAGAGTGGCAATGATGCTTTCATACCTGGTTTGTCAGAGTACAGGTGGATTACTGGGGTGAATTCTACTTGTGTTTCTCTATCTCTGCCCACATCAAACTGCAGAGAATCCTGCACTAAATGACAAAGTCTTGTTACTTGTATGCAACAAGCAGCATTTTCACTCAATTACAGAAGATATTGCTAGCCTTCTGCTTTTACCAAGCTCACCTGTTCCTCAAGAGCTTTACAGTTTTCGTTATTCAACAAGACCACCCCGATGTGGAATTCTCCCTCCCTCGCTGTTTTGCTAAAGGGAACATTTGATCCAACAGTTGAAACCCTGAGTCTGTATCAGATCCTGCAGCCTCACTGGCATCTTCAGACTGGTAACTCTAAACTGGGTACTACACTTCCCCAAAGGCTTTGCTGTAAAACAAGACTAAACCTCACACTGATTATTAAGCTTCCCCTACTCCCATGTGTGGGTATCCCAGTCAATAAGCAGGTAATTTGTCTTGTAACTGACAGCAGAAATTGGCAGAGGCCTGCAGAGGTCCCATGTTACTTTTTAGGTGATCATGAAGTATCTGCTGAAAGACACTGCTGTTCTGCAGCTAAGAGACAAAACCTTACTGTAGAAACAGCTGAAAAAGAGCTGAGTACTGCCCAAGCCAGAGAGAACTCCTGATGGTGAAATCTATGTGTTTTCCTCAACACAATCTGACCAAGATCTCAGCCCATGAAAGCCATGAACTTTCATGGCCTTGTATATAAAAACCTTCCAGAGGAGATGAGCAAAACCAGATGCCCAATGCTGTAAACTTGGTCTAATTTTCCTTTTGGCATTCTCTGTAAGAGCTTTACAGCTTTTGAGTAAGGCTTATACTCAGCATGAATATGGAATGGTGGGGAAGCAAAAGCTTTTGATTCAAATTAATAATGTGCGAGGCTGATACCTCATTTACAGCTAACATCTGAGTCCTACTGTAGTAGGAGCTAGAATTAGAATGGACATGGCTTTTCAGAAAAACGGCCGCCTCTGCTTCAGAGCCCTGGTAAGCTATGCTGAGTGGGTTTTACATTGCTCCATATTGATGTTAGCAACAAGGGCTTCCAAAAAACCTTATACTACCTCCACCTACTTGTTGGGGTACTTGCGGAAGATGTCTCTGATGACAACAATGGCTTCCTGGACCACATAGTTGACCTTGGTCTGGATGAGGTCTAGCAGTGTGCTCACGCAGCGCTCGGCAGATTGCTAGAGAGAACAGAACAATACAGTTAAAACAAGCTGAAGAAAAACCACAGCACATGCTGAGGAACAGTGCATGTATATGAGAAAAGGCCCAAGGGTGGAAACAAAAGGACCACAGCTACCAACTTAATATACTTGTTCAGGAGACACCTGCAGGTTGACAAGTGCTTGCGTATTACACTGGAGAAACCAGCTGACTCCAGCTCCTGCAAAAGTAATGTCTGAAGCAACTGCTCCAGCTGGATCACCACACAAAAGACCTTAAGAACATCACCTGCATTATTACTTATGACACTGTCTTGTTGGCTAGCAGTTGAAATAGGCCACCAAATGAGCTCTCTTAGACTTGTCCAAGCTGTGGCAACCAGAGTGGGGAGGGTTTTGGCAGGGAAGGTGTCTTTAACAGGGGAAGCTAGAAGGCAGGATAAACCCATGCTGTCAATCACGCTGCAGTAACAGCAGCAAAAAGCATCAGTGTTTTTGGGGTAAGATCACTAGCAACAAGATACAGCTATAAATAGTAATCCAGCTCTTGCTAATACAGCTTTTACACTAACAAGGACTAGACACTAGCATGCTCCAGGAACCAGAACTGGAGTTAGAGGCAAGTAATTCAGGGAGGTTTAATTCCAAATAGCACAGTGAGGCAGGACATCACAGCAGCAACCAACTCCAACACCAAGGAGTCTCAAATAAGGACGGCACTTTGGCTATTAACAGAGCACATACGAAGCCTCATTACACAGCTGGTGATTAATGTGAGAAGCAGACTGCTCATGACACTGCCATCAGAACATTCAGAAAGCATTCAGCATCAAGACAAACAGGGTAGGGCACAGACAATAGCAACGTAGGTGGATTTTTCAATTCAAGTGAGCTAACAGTCCCCTTCACATTCAGAGTACTTGAAGGCTGGGCAGGAGGAGGAGGAATGAAATGGCATTTAAGTCACAGGAATCAGCTTTTTGAGAATGGGCAGAAACCTCAGGGACAAACCTTAAGACTTGTAGAGCTGAACTGGAGACAAGCAGACACTAAAACCTCTTGGTGATTGCCTGCCCTTGCGACTCTAGCTGTGGTGTCTTACAAACATAGCTACAAGTGCAAAGAGTGGCGATGAGCAGCCGAGACAGAACACACTATAAACCAGCATTTGCTCTGTCTTTGCAAAATGGCACTAAAGTGCACAGGAATCTTCCCTGAAATTCACACCAAACAGAAACAAACCCAATACAAGTGGTTGCAGAGCAAGGAAATGTACCATATAAAATTATGATTGGTATCATGTATTTTATGATACCTCTCCCTCCTTAGCAGAGATTTACAGGTCCTCTGCCACTACAGAGGCATTGAAATGGCAATTTGACAATGGCATGTTCTGATCTCTTCTGCTCAAAAGGAGATTTGAGACCTAGGACTTGGAAGACCTCCATTTCATGGAGACTGACCATGGAGCTGGCTCCACACACACTGACATTGCTCACAGTGCGAACCCCACTGAAAGTCCTGAAGACAGATGCTTCAGTGCTTGCAATTTCATCTCTTATCAGTTTCACCTACTTTCACTACATGTTTTAACAAGTGGCCTTAAGGGGCAGTTGGGGTAAACCTAAGCCAACCCTACCCTGCAGAACCTACAGCAGTCAGTTGCAACAAGCAGTCCAGCCCTGTCAGTCTACAATGAATAAAGCCTAAGAGCTGCAGAATTCAAGGAAAAGCAAATTAAGGTTTATTTTTCTTTCCTTTAGGCACTTCAAAGCGTGAGTTTTCCAGGAAGAGCACAATATCCACTTTGAAATATGCAGGATTGATTTTTAGCCCATGAATCCCTTGGGAAGTGAGCAGCCACACAGGCACACACACAGTAGAGCAGTCCCTCTCCCCGTAGCGAAATCCATCTCAGCTCAGCCCATCCCTTGTAAACACATTGCAGTTTGAAGGTGGCCATCCCAAGGGACTGCAGTGCAAACTGATGAAAGAGTGTCCCAACCAGAGCAGCTCTCAAGTAAGAATGAGGAAGAACAACCAACCAGTGTCAAAATTCCTTTGTTTTTCCTGTAAAAAGCAAATGAAAGCCTGAAAGAACACTGAAGTAGCACACACCATGCTCACAGCCATGAGACTCAATGACTTCTAACAACTGGGTTGCTGGCAGAATCTCTTGGAATGGAGACAAATCCCCTCTAATATAGTTCCTTCTGCTGCTTCTTTGCTCCAGAAGAATCACTATTCTTACTGCATCCACTTCATTTCCTTTTCCCATAGGAGTGATGCTTGGTTTCCTTACAAGCAAAGCATCAGATGACGACTTCATCTAGTGCTGTCAATGGAGGAAACCAATGCAAGTCTAGCTACACCACACAGTCTGCTGTAAACATACTCTAACTCTGAGCTAGTCTATTCATGCAAAATTATGTTGTCCCGACATGCCCCAAGACAATATGACTACTTAAGCCTGGGCAAAACCAACCTTTCTATTCAGCATAGGTATTGCTTATATTTCCCAAAGAAGCACTGACTCTGTTGTGTGCAGCACAGGTAATGCCACACTCACATCACAGCAGACACAATGTCTTACTCATCTAGGAGAGACAATTAGACAAAAGGTAGGATCCCTGAAGCAGAGCTGAAGTTTCCTGTGAATGCTCATTCATCATCAGCTCCCTCTGGCTGTGCCCTATGTCAAAAAGCAGATTTTGAAGCCTTGGGAACTTGGACACTGATGGCTGAGAGGATGATGCTCTTCCGTTAGTCATAACTCACAGTGCAAACAGCCTCCGGTAAACACAGATGCACGGGGGACAGGGATTAACCCAGACTTGAGGACACTGTAATGTGTTGTTCTATATTTGCCCTCTTTAAATCTGGCTCTTGTCAGAGGAGTAAACAGATCCCATTTTTAGCAGCAGTGTCTTCAAAGGAGCACAGCTAAACATCAAGGTTAACACTACCTACTGAGAGAGAGAGAATTACATGGTTAAGGGGTCACTGCAAACTTGATGGGACATTATCATTAGTCCTTTGCATAACGAATATGAATGTCACAGTACTAGGGATGGGAAGAAAGAATGTAGGGAATGAGGGCAGGAAAGGTTAAAACCTTCTAAACCCACCTTGATAGTGCAGGAATACACCATCTTTTATGTGAAACTACAAGAGACACACATGACCAAATCCTAGCAAGAAAGTGCCTACTGAGAACTAAAGCCAACTCCCAGTCCCCAGCACAAGCACTGCTACAGAAAGAGCTGCCACCAGCTTCTTCTAACTTGTCAGTAGCCCTCTACCATGCTCAAGAAGATTTTCTACCGTGACTCCTGTGGCTTCATGCAGTCAGCCTCCTGCCTGCACACAACACGGAAGGAGCACTCTGGTAGTTTGAACTGCAGACATGAAATAGAGGTCACTCACACCATTGAGCCATGCTTAAAAGAAAGCCCATGGCAGTGATAGGCCTTTAGGAGCTGAAGGAAGGAAGAGAAGGTTGTATGGGCAATCGATTCTCTCAAGAGGTCAGCAGCTGGTGTCCTCTTGACACAGACTCACAGTAGCTTAGCTGGAACCAGAGAAACCTGTGTACTGACACCAAACTCAGCCAGGCATGATGAGGTTTTTATTTAAATCTGCTGTCAGGCAATGCTCCTGGGAACACACTTTAGCAAAAGCTAAATGAGCTCAGCTGAAATTAGAGGGCTTATGTGACATTTTGCACTCGGCTATCAGTTTACTGAAAAGCACTAACACCACAGCGTAAGTCTTCCCTCTTCTCACAGGCTTTCTGAGCTCATGTCAGGCATACAGGACTTATTTACAGGGAAATTAATCGGGATATCACAAAAAAATATTCTCTTATGAACATTTTGGTGGATGTTCAACTGGCAGAGGATGTTGCAGACTGCTGTTTCGGATAACTGCAGGGGTTCTTGGGAATTTACTTGCATAAGCATCCAGGCACACTCAAAACAAAGCTACAAGGTATATGGACCTGTACAACTAAATAAGCAGACAGAGTCACTCTGTGTTTGTGCAAACTGCACTTAAGTGCCCCAAATCTTTGTAATTCTGTGCATGTGTTCTATTCAGCTGAAATATGGGAGAACAAAGCATTTCATAATACTGAGCTTCTCTGCACAACCTCTTCTCCTTCCCTCTGCAGAAGATCAGGCCAAAGCTATGAAAAGAGGTCCCTCATGGTCATTGTTGCATTGAAGCCAGTGAAGCAAAATATTCTGTAAGGGATGATTTAGCTGCCTCACTCTGCCTGCAAAGCTGAGGTCTGAGAGGAGCACACCACCCTCTTGCAATGTACTCAACTGGAGCTCACCAGCTACTGATCAACATGAGCATGACATCAGGCTCATCATCCTGGTCACTCGATTGCCAACACAGGAGTAAAGAAACTTTGTGTGATGTGGAAACAAGATGACAAAGCCCATTATTGCTTTCGAAGTCAGAGAATCACAGAAAACCTCAAGGTTCAGATACTTGCCTCAACTTTGATGGCACAGCGCCCAATTGCCCTGACAGCCTTGCGCACGAAGTCAACGTCCACCTCAGTAGCGTATTCCTTGAGCTCTGCCAGGACCTGCGAAGCAAATGCACCAATGTGAGTCCCTGGGGGTCACACAGAGAGAACATCCCATTGACAAGTGATGGTGCTTGAATACGAGAACACAAGCAGGATGCATACTTCCACAGCTAACACAGTCAACCTCTGCAATCAGTCTCTATCTCTGAAACCCATCAGTTTGGATCAGGCAGCAAAACTGATCCAGAGTCAAAGGATACCTCAGTATGGATTACTTTCAAATACCTCAAATAAAAGCTGGAGACAAAAATCA
The DNA here is from genome assembly GCA_039877255.1 of Loriculus beryllinus. Classification (NCBI taxonomy): domain Eukaryota; kingdom Metazoa; phylum Chordata; class Aves; order Psittaciformes; family Psittacidae; genus Loriculus; species Loriculus beryllinus. Next base: position 9,786 of record JBCJKH010046168.1, on the reverse strand, counting down.
GCCCTGTCAAATGCTGCTACTCCTTCTTACACTGAAAATAGAGTGAAGTTGGGGTCACATCCATACACGTAGATTCATGCCTGGTTTATTGTACTTATTGTTCTACGTTCACTGTACATAAAGCTCTCGGCAATAACCATTTTTGATCTCTGTTTTTCTGTGCCAAGATGAATCTCTGGATCCCTACTGCATCCAAAAGGAGGATGCAGAGGAGATCTAAGACACCTTGGAACACCTATACAGAGACTAATAACAGGTATTTCCCCTCTTAAGGTTTTTTTTACTAATGGAAACTGAACAAAGGCTTAAGCCAGGACCTGCTGGGATAGAATAAATGAGTTTTAAAAAAGACCCTATGCAATTTAAATTCCCCCAAAATCTCATTTGTGTCCATTTCTCATGTCAAACATGACATCAGGGATTTCACTGTGATGTCACAAATGAATTGCAAAGGAGAGATTAACAGCACAAAGTGAGACAGTTGGTTTAAAAGCCTATAGTCAATGCAAATTGCCCCAAGGAAAGACAAGATAAGGCAGCCTTGAAGGGCCAGACTGCAGACAAATACATCTGTAATCATAGACAGAACACTTGTGTTTTGAAGTTTCTTATTTCCTTGGCTGATCTCTGTTGCACAGGACTTAGAGCACTCAGGTTTAGTAGCAGCACTCAGGTTTAGTAGCTTCTGCTTTTCAAATGCTGTCCGAGTCCGCATGACTTGGATACAACTAGTCTGCTGCCTTGGTCTAGAATGGGCAAGGAGATGAAGAGCCTTGACAAGCTGCACGGGGAGGATGTGGGTAGAAGCCTGCTCTACTTGGGTCTCATCTCAGGGCATATTTCTGATGAAGCTTAGGCTGCCTTTAGGAATGCCTCTTTAGAACCAGGAAGAGATTCATTCATTAGTCTGCAGATACCAGTTCCAGACTCTGCCCTCCAGACACCACTGCCTTTCATCCAAACAACCTGCATTATTGAAACATTATGCATTAAAATTGCTATGGAGCCTACCAAGAAAAAATAGAGAATGCCAAATAGATTTCTCATGGAAACTGATTTTGAAGATGTTTTCCATGTCCCCAGCACAAAAAGTGTGTGAATTATCTTGCTCTGTTCCAAGAAAAAGCAGAGGAAAGAGCTGCTTAAAAATGTCACATTAAATGAAATTGCTCTGTGACAATTAGGGTAGAACAATAATAGCACTAACCACAGGCATTAATCATTCTGCATTAGTGTTAGGTCTTGTGGCCAGGGCTGCACTCAAGAGCAGTTCCTTTAAGAAACGAATTTGGATTAAACCAACATCAAATCCAAGGAGAATCTACATACTGTAAAGCAGCCTCAGCTCAGTTTAGCTTTGTGCTATTTCCACTTTGGAAGCAAAATAATCTTCATTTTAGCTCTGACAAGCATCTGTGCAAGCGTTTAACAATTTAATACTCTTGAAATTCAGACTTCAGTCATGTTGGGCCATTGTGAATGCCACTGTTACAGGTGCACCTCTTATCTGAAAGAAGCCTCTCACTCCAACCTCAACACTAACAGTAATCCATTTGACAGAAGTCAGGTCTCCTTGTACAACAAGATCTACCTAATGGTCATGATGCAAGACATACCATTCTATTAACATCTTAACTATGGAGAAAACTTCACTACCTCCCTCAAGTAGCTGCAAGGAGCACTATACCAGGGACAGCGATGACTAAAAGCCAGGACCACACTAAAAGGTGGTTTCACACATCCTTATGCAAGGACCACAGGAGGGTTTTCCAGCCCAGAACACACGAGGATCTCCTCAGCTGACCTGGGCAATGTTTGCTTGAGAAGCCAGGCGGATCATGATGTCCAATTTCTCCAGTTTAACGTAGATGGGATCGTTGTACTTCACAAAGAACACCTTGATTTCCTGCTTCAGAATTTCAGGCCTGGAGGGAACAAAACATTGTTTGACTCGAGACTGGTAAAAACAAGGGGCTCTATCCTAACCACAGGTATCTTCTGTTTAGACATCAATCCAAACATTTCCTGAGAAACAGGACGGTGTCACTTTGAGTCCAGCACATGTAAACACATGAGAACAGCAGTTTGAATAAAGTCAGAAGGCTGGAGCAAAAGACTGTTTAAGTACAAAATGCAGAATTCAAGTCTCTAACTCTGCCTACATCTCTACTTCCTCCATTTGAACTGCTGAGCCAACCACTGCAGTCAGTCAGGGGATTACAGTGCTTTCACTGAAAGAATAACATCCTTATCTTAATGCAAAGCCCACCTACAAACCCATTTGCTGCTTTCACTTGCCAGATGCCTGTGCACAGTAACTCTGCCCTGAACACAATCACAAAGTGCTACTCAACCTATTCCATCTTTCCAGCAAGGAACAACAGTATTTAAACATGCACGTGGGAGTAAACTGATGGAAAAAAAAACCCAACCCACTGTACATCAGTATGTCAGCAGCCTGGTTCTTCTTATTATGCTGATAATAGCATAAGCACATTAAGTTTCTACAGGTCACCATGAACTGTATGGTTACAGCCTCCTTCCTATGTGCAATCTGGTTTATAGGCTAATGAGAGGGAAGTTCTTACTGCTCTTAGAAAGGTGGTAATGAGAGGGGTAGATAAAGAAATACTGTATGCTACTGATATCACATATATGCTGCTGAAAGAATTAATTCAGTCTATCAGTCATGAAACAGCTTAATCTGTCCCTCAAGGGATCTGAGCCTAAATTCAATGAAGTTCTGTGCACGTGGAACTATTTGAAGGTCTGAGATAACCAGATGCCCTTCAGCAACCCAGGGACAACACCCCATGAGCCTTTACCTTTTCTGCACAATCAAGTTGATGTTCCTTAGGGCAACATACTGAACTTCAGGCTCTCCAGAGAGCAGGGTCACCAGCGGAGGGGCAAGTTTCTTCAGCAGCATGTTGTAATAGTCAGAATCCTTGGGAAGAAGTTCCAGGAACTTCATCAAGACCTTCACTGCTGAGAGCACCACTGCGGAGTTGGCATGAGACAGCCGAGGGGTCACCCGTTCACAGATGCTGGAGACAGAGGAGTAAGAGATGTAATTCAGAATGGCAGGTATTTCAGAGCTTATCTGACTTTAGAAGACTGCACATGGCTGAGGACAGCTTCTCAGACACTACTTTGATTGGGTTTTGCTTGCAGAGAACAAGCAAAGTCCTGCTTTCCTGAACACAGCAGGAAGCAAAGAACTACTTCTCTCACAGCTTCAGGTTTCTCTCCTGCCACAGTAAGCTCAGAACTCTTCCAGCTCTCAGCATTCCAGTCCCAACACATGTTCCATCATTAGTGCTTTCTGCCTTTGCCTGGTGGTATTCTCTATACTGTAATCTTGTCTGTCACTTACAAACACAACTTTAATGATCAGAAAAACACTTCAGCCCCCCTATAATGATCCAGAGGTGTTACACACTTCTGGCTTGCTTCGGGGGATGCTGCCATTCCAACCATTTGTTTCTGCAAAACTAGGTTTCTGTTCCACTGAAGATACAGGGAAAGAATGACCTAAATACCACCCCCAAGTCTCAGCTTCACCACCTGCCTCAGTGGATCCTATAAATCAACAGCATCCTAAACAAGCCACCTCAAGCAGAAAGGAAGTTTGGGTTCATATGGTCTTTCTTACAGCATCTGTCAAGTTTCTTCCCACCCCCTCCTGCATATTGCTAACCCAGAACAATCTTACTCCCATCTGTGCCTCCTGAAGTTTCTTTCCCTGAAAGATTTCCTTTCAGCCACCCTGGAAGGGAAGCAGCACAGCTAGTGAAGAGCAGAGGAGTTGAAGTCAGAGGTGGGGGCAGTCCCCAGCTGCCTCTGCCCAAGGTCTCCTGACATGCAAAGCTGCTTCACCTCTCTGTGCCTCAGTTTCTTCACACACAGGGGCAATGACACCAACCTTGCTGTAAAGAAGAAAGCTATTTAAAATCAGGTGCTATCATTCTCCTCTGGAATAAAGGCAGGCTCTCAGAGTCAAACTCCACACAAAGGAGCAAAAGTAGTTACTGCCCATCCAGTTTCACACACCACTTCAGAGGAATCACTGATGAGGAACTGGGACATGTTCACAGCTGTTCAAACTGGTGGTCCCTTTCTGACAAAGCCAGGATAATACTGGCCTGACACCCTGAAGATCTCTGCAGGTTTCTAGCACTCATTAATAGCTGTTTCTGGCACAGAAACAGAACACACAGGGAGGGAGGTGGGAAGAAAGAAAACCTAGCAAGACTGGCAGGCTTTTCTAAAGAAGTGGGTTATAAAACCACAGTTAATGAAGATACATGTCAAATTTGAAAAGGCCCGCCCAAGATTTTGCATGTGGGCTTGTGCCCCTTCTTCCCCCTCCACTCCCACATCATCCACACAAAATAGATGAAGAATAGTGAATACCTGTTCCAAGTATTTTTTTCTTGCTGGTTCCTTGTTCTCTTGGGTACAGAATCTGACTTTTTATGACTCTGGACAAAGATGAGGAGGTTTGAAGTGCACGAATTAACACTCTAGTTCCTAAGCCCTAAGCTCTTTGTATTTAGGTTTAGTCACTGCAGCTAAAGGTAAAAGCACAAGCATACATTTGGAGTGATAAGAAACATCATTTCTTACCTTGATTTTCAGTTCTTTCATAGATTAGATTTTAGTTGGAAAAAAATATTACAGCCTCAGACCTATAGTACTCTGGAAGTCTCTAAACTTGTAAGGGCTTCCTGCCTCACAAAGTAGCAAAACCAGATTTGAGAGCTTTGCTTTAAACCAGAAAATCCTCCAAACAGTGTTGCCATTGTTACAGGTTTGGTCTTGAGCTGATCCCTTCTTAGTAGCACCAGTTCCCCTAAAAACTAGACTTTTAAATGGGAGAAGGGGGAAAAAAGCTACTGATAAGCAGAGAAAGTGGTTCTGCAAAGCAGACAACCGGTTTCCAGCATCAACCCAGTCTACCAGAAGCTGCATCCTTTTTAAAGCTCTTACTTCAAGTCTTAATTGTGCTGCTACAGACCTCAACAAAACCCCTTGTTATCACAAACCCTTTTCAGAGTTCTAACACTGCAGAAGCCTGCAAATGAGCAAATAGCCCCACGTGGCTTGCGCTAAGAGCATGCACAACCATACCTCTGAGCTTCACGATCATCCTTAGGGTTGTAGTTGGACAGACAGTCCAGGATGAAGATCTGGCCCCACTCTGTGCACTCATTTAAAGCTGTCAGCAGCTTGTTAATGTTCTGAGGGTTCAAATCCAGCAGGTTGCTGTTGGGATGCGATTCACTGATTTCCGACAAGGCGGCCACAGCGTTCGCTACCACCTGGGAGAAGAGACAAGGAGATGTGTTCTTTGCTGGCATTCCATCAATGGCCTGGCAAGGATTAACCTGGGTTTACACGGGTTCCACATGGCAAACTAACATGGAGACCCTGGTGTGTGCTATTAGCTGCTCAGCAGCAGCCACTGCATCAGTTACCTGAGCCCATACAAGCTCATAACCAAACTGGAGAGCACAAAGCTTGACTCTAACCTTGTTCCTTACCAAAATTTGAAGGGTCTCTAGGGAAAGAAGTGAAAGAAGAGCAGCACAGGGCAGGGAGGGGATGCCAACACACACAGGAAACATGAAAAGCCCAGCCTGGGTGCATTTTGCTAGAGAAATTACAACTTGAAAGTAGTTTTGTTGGAGATAAACTACAGCTAAAGTCACCTGCAGACAGAGCTGGGACCAGGACCTCCCAAGAGACTTTACTCAGAAGGGAGCTAAACATGGCAGCAGAGTATCCATGTGGAACAAGAACATCTCCCCTTTCTGCAGGCTCCAGACTTCCACCCTGGTTTGCTTCAAGAAGACATCGTCTACCCTCACTTCCAGGAGATGCTCAACTGATACAGTCAGATCTCAAATGCTCTAACTGCCCTACATATTCAGGAATGCATATCTCTTACCTAATCTCCCCTCACCAGCCCACAGCACGTGGCTTAGTGTAATCTGAGAAATGAGAAGAACCATCTGAGAAATGAGAAGGACCATCTGAGAAATGAGAAGGACCATCTCCTTGGTAAGAGATGTCAGGTGCCCTCAGCTCTGCAGCAACACTGCCAGGTCACCCAGTTTGAAAGCAAACATACAATTCCCCTAAAATGGGCAACTCATAAATAACACCTATTTCAATTCCAGATAGTTCCCATCACATCCAGTTGTTTGCCTTAGAGTCCTGTTGGCAAGCACTGCAGAACAACACTGAAAATACTCTTGCCACATTTAAGACTATATAAGGTCTTCTCTAAGCATAGATGCTAGGAAGCACAGAGAGGAGGGTCCAGGGTCCAGCTTGAAAAGAGCAAGAAGAGGGAGTGCAACACAAATACAGAGTTCCGTAACTCAAATTCAGCAGTTATTCTAACAGATGCCATGTGAAGATGTTCAAAATAGAAGAGTTGCAAATAGACAGCCAAAAATAGAAAATTTGTAGATGAGACAAAAGCCTTTTATTTGTTTAATTCACTAGAAAAGGGATTTAAGCCCAAGTTTGACGCACAACTCGCTATACCCTACGCAAAGGCGTTTTCAGGCTATTTTACAATGGACGGCATGTCCAGCCCAATTCACAGCACATCCCTGCTGAAACAAAGATTGATAGCGCTATTTTCTATGGGATTAAGGCAAAGAAACATCTTATCTAAAATCAGCTGATTCTTTGGATGCCTAAAGATGCTTCTGATGCAGTACACTGAAAACAAGAACAGCATGACCAGAAAATTCTCTGTATTGTTCCCATCACTGCCTGTCATTAAGCTAATCTATTCCAAAGTCATTGCACAAGCACAGTAATGTTGATTGGTTTGCATTTCACACCTAGAGGTCACAGATAGGATTCTGATCCAAGATTTTATGAATTTCATTAGTTGAATGAGCCTTCTGTCACTAAAATCAGCAGTAATCAGAACTGCTGTCTCCTTGTACTGTTTTAATGAGTAACTTATTAAGAGATGCTGTTTACTCTCCCCATCATTTCATTTGCCTAACTCCTGAACGGTTAATGTGACACAGCAGAAAGCTGAAGTAAAAGACTGCTTCAATTCCATTATATTTTGGAAGTATGTAAGTGCAGACAAATCAAAGCAAGTTAAAAGCTCAAAATCATTATGAAAAAACACTTTTAGGACAAAACAACTTTTGAAAAAACCATCAAAACTGAAGTAATATAAAAAGTTGCAGAGCCAAAGCATCACAGAGACATGTACCTGGCAGGTGTACTAAGGAACAGGGTTGAGCTCTGGCAAATGTACTCACAGTGCCAGGCACTACACTGCAGTAACTGGGCCATGTGCATATCCTAAACCTTGGGGCAGGTACAAGTCAAAGAAGCTGCACTCAAGTTTCCTTTCTCGCAGAGGAAGTGAAGTCTAGCATAGAGTTTGCCACAGGCAAAGGATGCACAGAAACGCTGTCACCATGGGCTGCCTGACATCAAGAGTAGCCACATGGAACAAGAACATCTCACCTTCCTGCAGGCTCCAGACTTCCACTCTGGGTAGCTTCACAGCAGCTCCAACCCAGAGCCCTGACTCTGAACTAGGGCTGAATTTCAGGAACTAACGCGGCAGCATTAATGCAAGCGTCCAAATCAGTGCTGAGGTTGAGATGCTGTATGGCAACACACTAGATTTCAGATGCCCACAGAGTGCATCCTTAAGGAGCGTCAGGTGGCAAGATGCGCTCAGGAGCATGGTCTGTGGTCTCTTTGGGTGTTAGGAAAGGAGGACTGGACGAGGCTGTGAAACATCTGGCAGTAGCTCAGCTCTGCCAGATGAGCTGGGATCCACAATCTTATAGCCCACAATTACAGCCAGTCCTCACCGGTCTGCCTTTGCAGAACTGTGCTGCTGTCAACTTGGTGACAAGATAAATAAAGCAAAAGGGGATAAGGGAATATCTTCAAACTTTAAGCAACATTTATTAAAGGGAAAAAGAAGTCCTTGCTGGCGGTTCACACTGAACACATTGATGTGTTATGGTACGCCAACAAAAATAATTAACATCTTTAAGGCTTTTTAGACAGCAGCAGCACAGTTGAAACGAAAACAGATTGCAGGAACCAGGCCAACATAAACACTGGTTCAAGTATGCATGCTCACCTCTCTTCACTGGCATTGCCATTGGCTTCATTAGGAGACAGGAACATAGAGCAATACAAGCCAGCACTGCATGGCTTCATTCCAGTACACAGTGACTCTGACTTTGCTGACAGCTCTCATTAAGTGATGGCTCAGGCAACATGGAAATAAAGACTGAAGCACTGTCCACAGTTTGGGATACTAACAGTGAGTGGTCAGTAGAAGTCAACACCAATTCAACTAGTACCTCATCTGGTAACCTGGCGTATACTTTGTGGCCAAAGCAAACGTTCAGCTTTGATGTTGTACATCAACTCTTCAACTCAGTTGACAGCTCCTTCCTTAACAGAGGAACACAAGACAGTGAAGTCCAGCTGCACTGAACAGCAAGTACAAGGTACAAATGGATAAAATAACTTACACAACACGTTGGGTTTTCTCACCCTTAAAAATAGGAATCAGTGATGATATATTTGCTAGGGGACACATTAAATATAAAGCAAAAGCTTTACAAGGGGTACAGGACAAAGTCCTACATGAAACTGGACAAGTTTCACAGTCACTTCCATACTTTGCTGAGGAAAAAAAAGCCATAAACTTCCTCAGCAAATGAAGAATTCCCTGCTTTTCAAAACATTTGGTTGAGGAACCAAGCATGAGCTGCATAACTTATTTCACAGATAAAGATGAAGGAGACTAAAGGACAAGAAACTAACATCGACTATAGTCTTTAGTTCTCAAAAAGAACTAAGAAAACTGAGGCCAACCCACTAGCCAAACACACGTGAGCCCAAACAACTACTGAACAGGGAAAGCTTAAACCTGTAAGTTAACTCCACAGCAGAATGCCTCACTTGACTCACAATTAACACCACTGTCTTTAAGCTAAGAGTTACCAAGCACTGAGAATCAGCCTAAATGCCACCTAGAAAGTACAAACACAGAGCAGACTGAAGATTAAATAATAATAATAATAATAATAATAGGTGCCTGGCTTGCTGATGTAAATCAGTTCACCCCCGGAACATTTCAGCAGTATTCAAACGCAGTCACATCCCCTTAGAGCACAGTTGAGCTGAATGACAATAAACCTGCTTTTTGGCTGGAATTTCCCAATAAAGTTAGACTCTGAAAGCATCATCACTGGGATAAACTAAGTCTCACAGGCTCTCATTAAAAAACACAATAAACCCTGCACTTAAAACTCCATTACAGATTTAACAAGAAGCCAACATTTTTAAACCCACCTACAGACAATCCCTCTGTGCAGCCAGAGAGACCAGATCCGACCCTGCGGAGAGCTGCAGAGGTAGGAACACTGATTTGCCAGTTTTTCCTTCTGGCAGCTCAAACCTTTAGCTCCGAGCAAATGGTATAAAATACATTAACAAGGAGGAAAGGGGGTGGGTGAAAACCTGAGTGTCTGCCTATCAACCCACACGGAAAAGCTTTACAGGGGTGGGGGGGACAGGAGGGAAGCTAGGCAGATCTAGAACATCCAACAGACAAAGCAATCAGATTGTTTTGCTAGCATACTAGACTAATTGGAAATTAAACCAAGTGTGTAATGGAGTTCATGAAATACAATGTTCTGCTGTTTAAAGCAGGAACCTTTGGTTCACCATCCAATTAAAATGAGGAGAAAATGAAGAAAGGCAAAA
>JBCJKH010046167.1:9541-19570 GCA_039877255.1 Loriculus beryllinus | reverse complement strand
AGGCATAGCTCCTTTCTGAGCTCTGAAATCATCTCTGCGACTGTTCATAAAAGAGTTGCTGTGAGGCTGAATTCCTGATACTGATTTTCAAACCAAGAAAAATTAATCTTTAAAGAATAGGGCTGTGAAATGCTGAACTGGGATCACAGATATGGTGGGAATATCTCTTCTGTGTAACCATTTATTGTGCTTATAACTGAGAATTATCTGAAGTAGAGAGCAGTTCATTCTCTAGAATGGCATTTTGGGCGAGTTAGTACTTGATTCTTTTTGAAAGTCAAGAGAAGGTGAATACCCAGCTTCTTAGACTTTTTTAATCATTGCCACAGACTGAGATTGTTTTTTTGTTTGTTTGTTTGCTGGTTTTTTTTTTTTTTTTAATTTTGCTCAGGAATAGTAGAAAACTCTCTCTGGAAAAAATCAACACTTCAGTGTTTCACTTAAATAATGATTCTAGACTTATAATGCAGTAAGTATCACATGATTTTATAATTAGTATTAGTAAATTAGCGTGTAAAAAGAACATCTATTTTTTAATTTTATCTGTCAGAAATTTAATAGTGAAAATAGAAGTGTTGAGTTTGACAGGGATTTAGTCTTGGAAAGTTAGCGAGAAACTCTTCTGGTCTTGACTGGTCAATACTCATAAGAATTTAATAAAACCCCTGCATAGATTATATAAAAACCAACAGGGACCAGGGGATGATGATCAGGACAGAACTTTCCTTTACAAATCTTGATTGAACAAATACTTGAAATCTGCTTGTCATCACAGGATGGAAGTCAAGATGTGGAGTTAAATTATTGACGTAAGTGAATATATACAGATCCTTCTCCTTTTTCTTCTTTCTCATTAACCTTTATAGTCCCGTTTTATACTGCACTGCTTCATTCACTCCCTAGTGTTTTTCCTTTTCTGATAAGATGTCTCTATAAGCTAGTTCAAGATTGCAACCCATTGCTCTCCTCATATAGTTACTTAGTTTTAACATTCAGCACTTAGTCCCCTTCGGATGCTGAGTTGCTACAGCACTTGTTAAAATTTTTATGTGTAGTACAGTACAAAAGCTACCAAAAGAGGGCAACATATGAGCCGACAATAAGAAATGTATCCTGACAAGTTTACAGTTGTGCATTTGTGACACCCTCCCCCCTTTCTTTTTGATAGAACAAGAAATGCTAGCAGAGCTGATCAACAAACAGAATCTCCATTCTATGGAAAACACCAATATTTGGGAAAAAAGGGAAGGTGCTGAAGTTTTCACGGATTAAAAATGCAGAGAAAATGTATTTGACATAATGGAAGTGTTCCATAAGTGTCAAATCATTCTCACATCAGAATGCCAAAAGTTATAGTGACAATAAAATATTTAATTTAGTAGGCAAAATATTAAATACATGAATGTTATAAAGTTCAAAACAAAGTTAAATGAAACAATGAACAACTTCAATGTTTTCACTTTATGGAAAACAATACTTTAAATATTACTGAATGTAAATATTGGTTTAATTTGTCTCCACTTAAAATGTTGTCAAGATACGTATACTCTCAAAAAAGCAAGCTGATTAAGACCAGGTTGCATTTCCTGAAAGAATATGTTTCCACTGCACATTGTTTAATTACATTTTCTCTTGGTGAAACGCCTGAGAGCATTTCAAAATATTCTTAATAATCCTGCAAAAGACTAAAGTAAATTGATCACACCCCATGACTGTCCCTGAAGCTGTGTTTGTGAAGCTAGACGAAGCTCTGTCCCATACGCCATGTGAGCTCGAGCACTAGTATACCCTGGACAACACCAAATGTGCACCTACTGGCAAACAGTTTATTATAAACAGAAGTTTTCTCAAAGTATTCAATATTACGCCAGGGAATTAGTCTTGTACACATGCCAGCATGGCAATGGATACAGTAAGCAAATATAATCTACTTCACTTAGGGTAAATATTTGGTTACAAACCTTTGGAGAGCTCTGTAATTCTTTATACACTTCTGTGGTGAGAATCAGAGGAACGGCAGTGGAGATGTAGAGAATGGAGGGTGATTTTTTATCAGCAGTCTAGATAGGCTAGCTGCCAGTCAAATTAAAAACCTCACTGAAGGAAATGAATGAAGGCTGATAGGTGTAGAAATGTGCTGTTTGTACAGCTGCACCAAGTTCTGCTAATGGGAAATGAGAATCAGCCACGTCTTTGTGGAGATGTGCAAAATTCTGTGGCCATGTCCAGAAGGTTGACTATGGAATTTAGGGTCCTCAGGCATTTTGCTTAGTTTATGTTAGTTTATGCTTAGTTTATGCTTAGTATATGGTTTTCCTTTTATTTGTCTCATGTCTTTTTTCGAGACTAACCTGCTTTCTGCTTGGTTCTATTATGGCTTAAAATGCTAGAATATTAGGGAAGGAGACGTGTGCAGATCTATCTATCTGGAGGGCAATGAAATATTTGGAAAGTTTGGAAGTACTCACCTATCTCGAAGACAGGATGTTCTGCTTGTAGGAGCAATACCTTGTCTTCTCTCATTATCCATGAGATATGCTTTTGTATCTGTATTTCTGTGGATTCCAAAAAAAGGAAAGGTTTATTCTTCCTAGCCAGGAACAAGCAGATGTTTCTGTCTGGAGAGTATCTCCATTGCCTGATCTATCACATGAACAACAACTTCACATAGTTCACCAGGTGAAGGGCTACAGAATCACAGGGTATCAAAGATGTTCAGTATAGGTATGACAGTTGTGTATAGTATCTGTATGGCTTTATAGAGTGTATCAACTCTAATTACAATGTTTTCAGACAGCTCCTGTATTCTGGATATGCAAGACAATATCTATACTCATCTTCTTGGCCTTCATTTCTTGTACTGATCATCTATTTTTAATTAATGTTATGATAGGCAACAATGTTACTTTTTGAAGACGAAAGAGGAACAGTTATGGAGTTAATTTTAATGGCACTGGGAGGTGTTGTTCATTACCCGGTTGTGTTTATATGTAGGAAAAAGGTAAATTCCTCTCCTACATGTGTCTGACTGCTATCTTGTATTGCCACTTTAACCAGAAGTCTAGAGACTGGTGTTTATTCCAGAAAGAATTGGCTCTTGCACACAGACACACTGATTCTCACAAGTGATTCTATGTATGCCTTTGCTTCTCAACTTCTGCCAAATTCAAGCCTAAATTCTAGGAAGCAACAATAACAGTAACAGGAGTCACGTCAGACTTGAAAGCAATCACTTAGCTCTGTGAACACAAACCGTACTTCCTTTTCTTCTTTAGAAATGACTTTTTAAACATGCCTTGTTTTCTCTGAGCTAGCATAACTTTACCCTGTGAGTCAGGTTATGAAAAGGGATCTGTTACCCCCTTCACAGACATGGTATGTGAGCCTAGTTACATCACATTTCAAGGCAGATGGATCTCCAAAGGAAACTGCATCACCCAATCATGTGCTTTCTGCTTCTTGCTATTGATGCTTGTGGTTTGTCTGTTTCTGATTTTATTTCTCTGTGTAGTTTAAGGGTAAGTCTGTGGTTTGCCCCATGTGCCCAAGTGAGGGAGCAAGGGTGCAGAAGATTTACTGAAAATAAATAAATCAGAAACAGATAGACTAATTACAAGGACAAATGCCAAGGGATGGAGAACACACAACATCCTCATGATCAGATACGCCTAGCCTGTTGAAGGAGAGATGGATGTCTCACTATGTGACATAATTCTGTACCACATCAGAGAAGAGAGCCAGAACATCCTCTTCCTTGTCTGGTTGAGCAAACCCTTCTTGTGTGGTTTGCCTACATGGCATGTCCCAGCATGGAGAGGAACAGCTTCCCTGAGGTAGGGGTGGGTTGGAGCAAGGCTGGGAAATTAGAGGCTGCTCCTGCCTCTCCAGTGCCTGTCCCAACAGCCAGCAGGGCTAAGCTAGCATGAGAAGGGATGTAATCTACTCCTGGTTGGTTTACGCTCAAAGAACATTACTTCCTTCCATGGAATGAGGCTAGTCATGGATGCCACAGTGACTCACAGTCTCCTGGGGTAGCTCAGCTCTGTGCCATGACCTAGGGGGTGAATTAGGAAGGCTTTTGATGTCATTCTCTAAGCGCCGCACCAAAGGAGACAAAGACTTCTTAATGTAATGTCAGGCTATCTCTTAAACATAACCATGAAACTAACTCTGACTTGCCAGCAGCTGGTAAGGCAGTAGTTTCCCTACACTGCTCTGGCACTTAGCATAAGAAATGTCATCATGTGGGTGGATTAGGCAGAACCTGTCAAAGTTGTGTGCATGTTCTTTGGTTGTGCTTCCTACCCTGGCCTAATAATGCCAAGGAGATGGGGAGTGGCATGTGTCACACTTTCTGGCATGTGTCATGTAACCCAGTGAAATAAAGCCACAAGACTTTTCTGCTTTAGTAAGTTGCAGGCAGAAGTGATATGCTATAGCAGCTAGAAGTCTTAATTCTATATGTATTCACACTGCTAGTGCATGTTTTCTGCTTCCCTAGAGCTCTCTGACAGAGCCAGAGGGACTTTTTGGGGAAAGGGTAAGGAAATGTATCCAGATATTGTTTAAGCTCAGGAAAGCAAGGGTAGACAGAGACATTTACATAACATGTCACCTACAGTCCCCAGAAAGCTTTACAAGTTCAATGGCATGCTCTCCCTAAGAACCACTGAATCTGGCACAGATGTCCAAGGGGAAATATTCAGTGGCTGCTTTGCAGTGTGCAGAAATGTTCCATAACAGTTCAGCAGGGGTTACAAAGAATACCCATACCTGATAAGAAGAGACATAACATTTTAAAGCAAGACAACTGGAGACTGATGAAATTTAGGGCATAGTCACTGCCACTCACTTCCTAAGCTGGTGTGAGGGGAGGTGATATTCGTATTGGGGTGAGAGAATTTCCCAAGATCCAGCACAATCTCAAGGTAAATCATCCTCAGGGGAACAGGGAAGAGCAGTGTATTCAGTCTCACAGCAAAGCCTGGTTTTGCACAGCTCCCTGCTTAAACTCTGTGCTGAGGAGATGCACTGTAATCCCTGGGCTGAGGCAATACGCCAGGTGAGTTCATCACAAATCACCACCAGAGTAACAGAAGATGGTACACGCAAGTCTGCCCAGTATGACTGGAATGCCATCTCCTGTCACTGCCAGTATGTTGCAGGCTGTATTTGGCTGTCAGGAAAAGACCTTCTGGCTGAGAGTCAGCTGCATACCACAAAACAGACAGGTCATAGGTCTGATGTGACATAGCAGAGACAGCACTGAATTCACCAGCAAGAGTTACTGTACTGTTTTCCTTGCAGCTTATAATCCTAATAATAAAAAAACCATAAAAATAGGACCAGCAGCTTCTGCAAGGACCTACAGGTGAATGACAACTGGTACCTTGATGTAGCATCTGTAGCACCTCAGGTCAAGAGCTGCCATCCCCAGGTGCCATGTTCTGATTCTGCATGAAACTGGACAGCAGTAGTTGCACAAGTACGTATACTAGTGGTAAAAAATACAGCTTGCTGGGCATGAAAGCAACCTTTGTGGACAAGGGAACTGCATAGTAGCCTCATGGGATGGGGATGCCTCTTCCCTTCACTTGCTGGTTTTGATCCAGAGCATGGGAGTGTAGTAAGGGGGTAACATAAACTGGCCAGCAGCTATACCTCCTAGAAATATACATCATCTCTCTTGATGTGGGTGCTACCCCTGTGTCAGACATAGCTGGTTAGCTAGTCAGCTGGTGTCCTGTATGTGGGGCTGAGGAGTGGGACAGGAGCTTGAAGGACTGCACTGGGATGCTCTGAAATGCCAGTTCTGCTACGAAGGAGGAAGAGGCAAAGGATAAAGCTGAGATGGCAAATGACTCTGCCGCTTAATTTGTGCTTGACATTTGTGTGAAGTTGAGACAACCTGCATCAACATGACACCTGACATGGAACTTGTATTGTGCTGTGATCACCATGAACCTGCTCAGATAGCCAGATAATGTCACATCTCCAATTGCATAACACCACGATGCTCTCTGGATCCCTTGCCTGCAATCATTATTGAGCTGCCTGTTTGTGCACTGGAGAAGGAATTCTAATATTGTTGATCAGTGGAAATGTTAGCTACGTGTCCTTTGTTGGGAGTAAAGCAATCTGATTCCTCCTACATCCACATATTGAAAATAGAAAGTAATTGGAGAGAAAAAAAGTACGTGTCAGCAGGGATAAAGGAAGAGCTTTCATCTGTGTATGAGTACACGATGTGCAGGGTACACAACAGTGTTTAGGTAGGTACCAGTGTTTTGTAATTCAAGGATCACATAACTTTAAACAGCAACAACAACAAAAGCCCACTGCTGCCATGCTATCATTTGCAGACAAATAAAAATTAAGCTAACCCCTCCATGTTCATTTATTCCTTTTATTCTCCCTCACCTTGTTTGTTTGCCTGCTTTCTTGTATGGCAATGCGTATGTTGTTTGGTTGCTTGTTTGGTTTTATTTGAAATAATTTTGCATGTTATTTTCTGAACTCTTACAGAGCAGAGGAACTGTTTAAATGTGTATATTTATGCACCTTTGTCCATGTGGAAAGATTGATGGATAGCTAATAAAATGCATATCTCTGCAATCCTTTCACGCTTAAGATCCCCAAGCAGAAGTTGTGAGTATTCATATAAAATAGAACTGATCCATAATGTACATATTTAGCTTAGATAATAGCAGCCCCCAGATATGTGCCTCTTTCTGCACTTGGAAATCTGTCAGTTGAACAAAGAGCAGGATATAGTGTGAATCAAGCTGTCCTAAAAGCTTTATGTGATAGACACACTCTATGGAGTTAGTTCCATTTCTCTCACATTTCAAAAGCAGACTCAGCCCCTAATTATCATGAGGACAGACTTCACAAAATCATTTTTTGCAGTCAAGGATTGCAATGTGTTTTAAAAGAATATATGTTAAAAGAAAACAGTTTGTCCCAAGGCTTATGGTTCAGCTGTTCAAAGCTTCTTCCTTTTTCTTCCATCTGAAAAATTATTCCTGAAAAGTCATTCTGTTTTTTTTTTTTTTTATTTTTTTTGTTGCTATTTTTCAGGGAAAAAGAAAAAAAAAAAAAGAGCTGTAAAGCTCATGTTGTTCTGAACTCCTTCTCTCCTCTTTCACCAATGAGTTCACCAAACAAAATTCCAACAGAAACAAATGTTATTATGAGATTAGTAGAATGAATGCCAGAGTTCAGATACTAAACCTTTTTTAAAAAAAACAGTGGGCTTAATGACGTGAAGGAAGTTCTAGTTTAAACATCAAGGTCAATTATTTCGTTAAATATTATTTAAAAGTTACTTGCCTTGAAACAAAACCAGAACTATCCATTTCCCAAAAATGCAAACAGATTATTCTGCCCCTGTTTGTCAGCTTCACTAGATAACTTCTATTTGATCTTCAAATGAAAACAGTTTCTGTTTCAGATTTATACAACAGGCTGTCTCTAAAAAGAAAAAGATCTTAAGGCTGGACTGCTGTTTACTTTCCCTTCTAATCCTGTGAGAAGATTTGCATAAGAAAAGCAAATAGATTTGAGTTTAGGTTTTTCACTCTACATCGAAAGCATGAGGATAAGCCAGTCCTCATCCATCTATTCAGAAAGAAAACAATTGCTTTTTTAAATCAGGTAAGCAGGAAATCTTTCAGTAAGTTCAGCAAGGTTCATGTAAAAGGAACAGGGACTAATTATCAAAACTAACTGGAGCTTAGGTAAATAATTATAATAGTTAAACACTGAGAGTCTAAAACTCAAACCCTCCAGTTCCAGGTTTGTTTCCTCATACTGTGTACTTAGCTTTAAAACAACATCCAGAACTGGTATTTCCTGGATCTTGCAAAGCAACCCCTTGTATTTGTAGGTAGCCTTCTCACAGTTTCTAACAGCATCGGTCTCATCTGGGACCTCGGTGAGGAGAGCAGTGCTGGGAGGTGATGTGAGCTCCGGGTGTCGTTACTGAGAGAGTGCCTCCAGCTCCAAGTGTGACCCCGGGAGCAAACCAGTTAACTCTGCTGTAGAGTGGCAATATGGACTTGTACCTTCAAGACTGCTGTGAAGCAGAAAAGTTTAATGTGTGCAGCGTACTTGGAGATTCTTTTGGTGTATAGAAAGGCAAATTATTATTTTATAGGAAGAGGATTGGAAAGGATGTTTTGGATCAAGAGGCGAAGTCCCTTGCTGTGGGTGGTAACCACATCTCAGAAGCTGGTTCACAAACCAGTCAAATTCCATCTTCCAGCTGCTTTGATTCCTTTCTGCATGCAGAAGGCCTTTCTGTGTCCTCACCACTCTGGTGGGGTGAAAGTGCTTTTCTGTTTCCAGTTTGAATCCCTTCCTGGACAGTTTGTACCAATTCTTTCTGTAATAATTATTTTATTTGGGAGCAGGGGAGGGAAACTGTCTCATAATTTTAAGATTAATCTGAATTTTCCTCTGAGCCCCAGACACCTGGTGGAAGGACGCCAGCAATGCTGTAGGCTGGTTCGATGTACCAATAAAAATAAAATTAAATTTGAAAAAAAAAAAAAAAAAAAAAGGAGTAAGAAAAGCGCCATTCTTAGAAAGCCTCCAGCGTTCCAGCTAGAACACAAACAGCTGCTTATTTGGGACTCTCCTCTGGTAAATCAACAGCCTCGGGCTAAGGGGCCGCAGCTCTCGTGGTCTCGGACAAACCCAGACCCCCGCGGGGGGGAGAGGGATAGACATGGGTGGAGGGGGCGGGGAGGAAAGGGGGTGGAAGAGGGAACCATCCTCAAACCTCGGCTGAGACGTCGCCCGAGGGGTCCGACGCTCAGCTGGGACGAACCAGCGAGGAGACATCACCTTCCGGGACGCCGGTCGCTGGCTGGGCTGTGTCCCGCGCTCCCGTGTCCCTTCGACGGGACTCTGTCCCCTCCCTGGCCCCCTCGGGGGATCTCTGCCCCCTCCCTGCCCCCCTCGGGGGTCTCTGCCCCTTCCCTGCCCGCCCCGGGGGGGCTCAGCCCTTGCACTGGGCTTCCGCTGCCAGGCTGCAGCAGGGCTCGGCGGGAGGGCAGATCACCGTTTTGTCCCTTGGCTCGGGTTTCCCCCTGTCCAGGGAACAGGCACCTTTGCTGGAGCTGCGCTCCCCAGGGCTGGGGGTCATTTTTCGTTTGTTTGGTTTTGACCTTGGTTCTCCGCTGTCTCCCGCGGGCCTTCCTGTTCCCGCACCGGCTGCCCCGAGGGCGGGCGGGCAGCGGGCTGCCGCCTGTCCCCGGCCGAGCCCCGGGCACGAAGAATCCCAGCACCCTGCGGGGTTGAAATAGTGGCGAGCGGGAGAGATTCTGGGGCACTTCGTCCTCTCCGGGCTGGGGTTCAGAGGCAGTCGGTCCGTGTCCCTCGGTGGCCTGTGCCCTCACCTTTCCCACGGGTGAAAGCGGTGCGTGTCCCCCGCACAAACGCGGCACGGCAGCAGCTCTCTGCCTCCCCGCGGGGCACGGGCTCGAGCCCGTGGGCCACCGGGAAATGCCACCTCTAGCCTTGGACAGAAGAGCTTCCAGTCCGTGGGTACACTCGGCTTGACGGGGGAGCAAACAGCCCTTCCATCCCCAACCTCCCAAACAGCTCTTCTCCCCCCCTCCCACCCCTCAAGCCCAGTAAGGATGAAGCAACAACCACCAAAAGCCCTCGCAAAGCCCCTGCCGAAGCTCGGCACCCCCAAAGAAAACTGAAAATCAAAAAGCGAGCGAGCCACAGCACCACCAACGAGCACCCCTGAACCGGGGGGGCAAGCTGCGCCGTACTGCGCTGCACTGCACTGCCCCGCCCGGGAGCAGCGCTGCCAGCCCGCGACCGGCCATAGGGCCCCGGCTCCAGAGGAACACTCTCGTCCTCCACGTGGTTCTTGATTCCTACGAATTCAACCAAATTGCTCAAGTGATAGAGGGGGCGAGATGGCGTTTAACCCCAGCCCAATTACAGTATGAAAACCAAAAGCCTCATTTAAAAATGTCTGGGTGACATGATTATATCATGTCTACCTCT
>JBCJKH010046166.1:0-32540 GCA_039877255.1 Loriculus beryllinus | reverse complement strand
AATTCTTTACTGTGAGGGTAGTGAGGCACTGGAATGGGTTGCCCAAGGAAGTTGTGAGTGCTCCATCCCTGGCAGTGCTCAAGGCCAGGTTGGATGGAGTCATGGGTGATATGGTTTAGTGAGAGATGTCCTTGCCCGTGGTAGCAGGGTTGGAACTAGATGATCTTAAGGTGCTTTCCAACCCTAACCATTCTGTGATTCGCTGATAGATGGGAGAAGGAAAACACAATCAGCTCTGGTAACTCGCTGTTCAGTTGTCTCATCAACATGCAAAATTAAAATATGTTAATAACAATGCAGGCACAGAACATAAACATATGATTACGCTACAATCATATATATTCACTCTAAAATTACTTAGCTTTTCCCTATCACATATAGAAATTATTTCTGAAACCTAATAATACATGTATAGAAATAGCAATGGCTGATTGCAACAAAACTCCTTCCCTGCAGCTGCTCAAATTTTGGCAAGTTTTAAAAGATAATCTAGAGGGTTTTTCACTTTGCTAGCTAATGGAGAAGTAAGGGAGGAAAAGACGCAGATCCAACATCATAATGACAAATCATACTGAACATTTTGAAGTCGCTCAGTCATGGAGTTGGTTGAAATTTTAAGCAATCAACATATTAAAAAAAAAAAAAAAAGGAAAAATCTAAATACTCAGTAAAGAAATTTAAAAAATCCACTCAAAAATCATTTTTTGCTATGTCTTTTTCCTTCCACACCATTTTCACAAGCTTCCCAAACCCGAATTTGCTCCCCCAGCTCTCCAGGTACTGTAATACATCAACACAGCTCTCCTGTAGCAGTACCTCATCTTTCATGCCACTATACAACCACTATAAAGACAGCACCCCTTAGTGGGACTGCTGTCATGATGTGGTATAAATAATTATAAGGATTGCTCAGAAAGGGAATTTCAACTCTCACCACCCCTCACCTTCTCCTCAAGAAATAAAGTGGTTCTGAAAAATGGAGTAATATGATTCATTTGCAACTTTAAGGGCTTTTTTTTTTTTCATTTCACCTCATTTTTCTAATACTGTGGTGTTATTATAGCCTATGTAATATAAGGTGCTTAAAGAACAAATGAGTACCAAAGGAAGAAGTTCTCTGGGACATATATATAGGCTTGTGCAGGTAGCCCATCATTACTACAGTTAGCATTACACAGTTCCCATCCCACTAGAATATTCAAGTACAAAGTACTGTAGGCAGCAAAAGAGCTGCCCTGCCAGCAGGCCATTAGTTAGCTCATGCCAGACACTACATACATTATTTGTGGCAGGCTTCTACTTTAAGAATAATGATAAAAAAGCTTATAATGAGAATAAGCCCCAAATGGTCCATCACTTGAACTGCATGGCTTCTGCAAATACCTCAGCCAGCCAGTCTGATGTACTGTACTAAACAAGACAACAGCTGGACAAAATACTGAGGTCTCCAGCAAAATAACGTGATTTATTTTAAGAAAGATAATGTTCAACTTCTTTAATGTCAGAAAGCTTCAGAGCAGAGAACTTCTTTAAACCCAAGGCTGGGAGACTTCACCATCAGGAGCTACATCTTGATCTGCAAGTGGATTAATTCAAATTGTTCTCATCTTAGCATTCACACACTCAGGAGCCCCAGCCATGAGCAAATCTTTCATGCAACAGGTTCTACAGAAATACACAGAGAGCACAGAGACCTGGGTCCATTCTGCCTGGATCCACTCCAATCCCAGGACACCCAGAAATGCTGGTGCAAAACCATCCCAGTAGAAATTAATCAGTTAGGTTAGAAAGTTGTCTGATTGCAACTTTAAAGCCCCTCCACATACATGCACCATGCACACAGATACACAAGCACATGTTGAAAGCTGAAATCTAAAACTGTCAATAGTGAAGATGGGGCAGGGAAGTGAACTACAGGCTCTTAAAACGATTATTGGACATGATCTATTCTAGAAAAGCGAGAAGCAAAACCCAAGCTTCACACAGATTTTTTCAGTTGCTCAACCAGAGCTCAGCCTTTGCACAAAACAATGGTGTTCAGACTGCAGCGACAACTGCCACACAATTGATGAGCTCAAGAACAAGCTGACGAGTGGACTTGGCATCCCCACAGCCAGAGCCTAAAGATCTATTGCACTGGAGTGGTGCACGTCAGTTTTCTTTATCACTGGAGTCCCACAGCAGATTTACACATGATGACGTTAATTGAAAAGGAATAAAGCCACACATTCTGCTAACAACTGGGGCTCTCTCAGCATCTCACCATCCAGCCTGACTGGCAGCCCAGTACTCACTGCTCTCTCAGGGGCAGGCACCTGGCACAGAGAATAGCCCTACAGAGAAACAGGATCACAGCTGGGCTCTTTGTTGAAGGATGCTCTAACCCAAATGCTAGCTGTTTCCAAGGAATCTATTAATCTTCTACAGTTCGAACACAGAGTCATTAAATGCATTCTTTTCCTTGCTTCTCATGACCAAAACAGTTAATGATGTTTTCTGTATATGCCTAAAAGAAGATGAGCTTCCTCCTTGTAACGCAGTTTACTCTGCAGAAAAATAAGAGAGTCCTTCGCCTGCTTTACAGTAGTCCTTGTCTCTATAACATAACCTGGCTCTGGTCCGATTTGAGCCTTCCCACTGCTATTTCCATTCCTACCAGAGAGCCAGCCCATGTGTTCTGTTTTCTGGGTCATTTACCAGTAGAGACACTGACTGCTGAAAGAAAACCCTCAAACCAAGCAGAATAGAGTAAATAACTTGTTCTCTCTCCTGTGTGTTCAAAAATAAATGGGAGCTGTGCTTGATAATCTTTCCCAAAGGCCAGTGCTTTAGCAGGATCATAGAATCTGCTTCCACAAAATACAATTTCAATCCTGGAAATGAGTAAAACTTTGTCTGCACTGTCACTGAGTTAATCTTATCCTTAGATAGGGATTCCACTGAAGCTGACAGCAGAAAGCATCTCTGCAGAGGTGACTCAAAGGACAGGTCAGGGCTCCTGCTCCCTACACCATCACTGCCTGGCCAGGGAAGCAGGTCATCAGGGTGGGACATGCTGGCCTCACTCTGTTCTCTTCATGCTGCCGATACTCATCTGGGGGCTGAAAATCCCCCTGGAAAGCCTCAGTTCAAGGCCCTGTCTGGCCCAGGGGTAGACTCAGAGGCTCTCATTAAGAGGCTGCTTTCCCAAGCTCCATGCATATTCCTGATTTCATGGGCGAGCTCACAGTGTCTGGGAGACTTTTCAGGGTTAGTTTGTCCTAATGGCTACCTGTGAGCTTTGCCACTGACTCAGCCTTCCTCCTCCAGTGCCAGGGACTGCCCAGCTCCCTGCAGAGAGGGACAGAAAATGCCATCCCAGGCAAAGGTAGTTCTATTAAGGAGAGAAACCTTGTTTTCTCTGCTCGGATCTTATTGGCTTTTTGTTGTTTCCATTAACTTTTATGAGTCTAATAAACATACCCAATTTTAAAAAACAAAGTATTTCCCAGTCTTGGAAATTGGATTTTCCACCAAGTCCAAATGTAACAGCCATTTTAAACTGCTCACCAAGAGAAATCACTGGAACAACACCCATGAGTATTTTGTATTATTTCACTGTGAATAGCACGTAGATGATTTGGAATACAGCCACTAAATTAATTGTGTTTACTGTTGAATAAACCCCGTGAAAGAGCAAAAAGAGCAGAGTAAAAACATCTTTACCTATGTGATAACTTTACTTAAAGTCTTTTCTATCCAGCTGCTCATTGGCCAAATCTTTTAACTTGCTGACTCCATTTGTTAGTGCATTAAATCTATTTTGTGATGGTAAAAGACTTTGAAATAGCAAGACTAATGCAATGACTTGACGAGCCTTTACATAAAATCAGCTGGATGTGTTACTGGTGCCCCTGTCTCAGAAACATGTAAGTGATGGCAAAGAAAAGATATCATGCCCTGATGTAATCTTGTTTCCCTTTCAGTTCTCCTTCAGAGCTCACCAATCTCACAATTACTGGAGCACAGTGGTAGTTCAAAGTCACCTTTGTTAAACCAGCCAAGCTTCAGTATATGCATGTCCCTGCAGCCCCATTCTGCACCAGTGTCTGGCTGAATTAAAATAGGTGTGAACCCTCCCGAAAACTTGAAAGGTCTTTGCAAGGACTAAAAGTGTTGCTACACAGAAGATGGCAGCTGAGAAAAAAATCAAGCTAATTGAAGGATTGCAGGACCTGAAAGGCAGTCCAGTTGTCCAGAGGGCTCTAGAAAATGAGGTCACATGGACCACATTGCATAATTACTCACACTGGGCTAAATACAGACGAGAACATGGGGTCACTATCCAAAAGCAACTCCACTGACTTTTAATAGGTCCAGAAAAGAAATAGAAAATTACTAAAAAGCTGCATTCCTTTCTGAAAATGCAGTAGTTATTTAAACACCTTTCCAGCAATCACAGAATTATCATTTAGAAATAACCCAGGTTTTTATTTAACCTCTGTGGAATCCTACTTTATCCAGCCTATTCCAAAACAAACCTAATCAGTTTGCAGCTAGTGCAAAAGCCCCAAGAAAAATGACACCTAGTCTGATAAAAACTGAGCTGCCTCTCCTGATGATTCCCATATTACTGCACTGGGGTAAGTCGTAATGAGATATGGGAAGTGAGATGAAGGCCTTCTCCTCTCTTCAGCTCATGTTCAAATTATTCTTATAAAACCATTTTGCAGCAAAACCGTATTTGTTTGGCCCAGGCCCTGAGGCAGAAATTCTCTATCTGATGTTTAAATAACAACAACCAATTTGCAGGACACTGGTAATCTTGGATCAACTGCCCACAAGCTGTTTTAATGCATATTAAAAACTCTGCACACTACTCAGCAGAATGCGAGCGGGCGGCAGAACAGGAGAAAACTGCAGAGCAGGGAGAAAATGGAGAATCAGTCCAAGAGGCTTTATGACATTGTGCAATCAGAAGCTGTAATCCCGAAGAAAAAGCTATTTAGAAGTCTACTGCCAATGAAAACCTTTGTCTTTACACCTGTAAGCTGTGCACAGTAACCAGCTTGCTCCCACCATATTTTTGTTTTTTTCTCTTCTGGCTGACCTGTTTGGGTTTCAACTAGGCAAGAACACATCTCCCTTCAGTCTACCTCTTCCCAAGTAGAACAGGACATCGTGTGGGGAAAGTGGCTTTGAAGACCCTGAATGGCATGGCTCAGCCTCCCTTTAAGGTAGTGGGACCGCGATAACCATACCTCTAGTGATTAGACCACACCAGTAGGTCTCTAAGGTCAAACACTATTGACTGCATAGGAGACAACCCTTGGAACAACACAAAAAACACCCGTAGGTCAGGAGACACTGGTCTCAACTGCACCCACCCCATGCAGCCTCCACCTACCCCCTGGGTGCTGCGTCCTGCAGACAGGGCCGTGGGCTGTGCCCTGCGCAGCTGAACAGCAGCAGCACCAGCAGGACCCATGCGTTTAGATGAAGCTCTTCAAGAAATAACAATAATCTTTCCCCAGAACTGTAAAACCACCCAACAGAGTTCCACTGCGGAGACAAAATTCCCCATAAAAATCTATATGGCACCCAAGTCATCTCTGCAGAGCACTCTTCTCTTCAGGCTCATTCCAGTTTACAGGCTGAGTACTTTCAGATGAGAAACAAAAAGCACAGTAATTTGGTTTTGCCTCATAAGCAAGAGTTAGTTACAAAAACTATTTTCACACAATCTGGGATATTGTAACTGGGCTACACAAAATATCTCATTTTCTAACTTCCATTTCTCAGTGTTAAGATTAACTCTGTCCTCCGCTCTTGCAGTGGGCATTGCTGAATCATAGAATCAGTTGGAAACTGGACACTTGGGTGGCTTTCTTTCTGGTCACACCTGATCAACTTCTGAATTTCAAAATATTCTAGTAACTGCATACTCTCAATAGGTGAAGGTAAAGGGGCATTATACAAACACTGTTGCTGCCATCCACCTACAGATCTGGCTGACAAGAGCCTTCTATCATAAAACTACATTTAAAGGATTTGATCAGACCTCAGCTGCAAGGAAGAAAATTCCAAACAAACCTGCTGATTTCCACAACATTTCAGTGACTGAGTGTAAACAAGATGCAAGTGTGGAGCCATCTTCTTTTGACTGCCAACAACTTGCTTTCATCACTAGTGAGTAAGACACGGAGCTATGTCAGGCAAGGTGGCCTCTGCAATGGCACATCCCAGCCAAAGCTTTATCTTTTACTTGGGGAATATAAAAGCCCCAAGCACAAAGCTGTAGGATCCCCTCCAGCAATAATTCAGGCTTGCTGGAGACAACCAACTTGATGCAATCTTAATGTGATAAACTGCTAACTTGATTGGGTTCAATGAGATGTAAATTATTAGATTCAATAAGTACACAGAGACCATTTCACCTTACATTCTGCTCAAGAGATTTATGCCTCCAGTCTCTTCATCATTCCTGTTAATTATGTGCAATGCATCACAGAGATGGGAACAGTTTGGGACTACAGTTTGGGACTTCAGTTGTTCTCTGGCTCCTCACAAGCCACCACACTGTTTCCTTCTGTAGGAAAGTATTTTATTGATAAAGACCTTTTTCCAGGATAGCAGCAATCACTTATGAAAGCAGCATGGTATGTGATCACTTACGATCTTCAGCATCGTCAAATCTGAACTAAAAACCCTACCCATCCAGATTTCTGCAAAGTTCCTATATGCTTAAACCAGAGAGTGTCTTCACATGTGGATTCATTTTCAGTAATGAAAAACTTTGTGGCCACAAGCAGACATTTATAACTTCTCATGCCCTGAAAGATTCTTTAAAATCTGTTCTGTTGCACACAGAAACCAGTGCTACTATTCCAAAACAGGGGGAAAAACATAGTACATTATGAAAACATGTACAAAGATACTCACCAAAATATGAGTTCAAACCTCTGTGCCTCTGAGCTTGTAAAACTCAAGTGGGATTTACACACCCCTGTGGCTTGTAAACACTTTCAAAAGATTTCTTCTTCTAACCTTTTCCAAGTTCTGACTCAGACAAGTGATGTTTCTTAATTTTATTTAGCTGGTGTATTTCTAATCAGAAAAAAGGGCAGGTTTACACTTTGTGCACTCTGTAATGCTCGCCTTCTCTTCACCTTAAATTTTCCCTGCCTGCCATTGACAGGTTTTGAACCTTGCACAGTATTTTCAGACATTTTCAATTTACCATAATGTTATTCATAACTACCACCCTTTCTGACAATTAATCTTTGCTGTGATGAATGCACACTTCCACTTTACAGATGTTGCTTTTTTCCCCATCAAACATGTTCCACAGACTTTTCTTCTTCAAAATACAGGCTTTCATCTTAAAAGCCTTTGAGAAAATAACTTGAAATACATAACACATAATCTCTTGGTCCTATCAGGAACATTACAGTGTACCACTTAGCAGAGGTTGTAGGTATTCCTCTACTTCAGGCATCTCTGAAACAAATTCTTTAAACAAAACATTCCTACTTGAATTGAATTTGTTCTGCAGTTTTATACTGAGTAACACTGTCAAAATCAAAACTCTGATTCATGCTTTCAAAGGATTTAAGAGTTCAAAACCCAAATCAGAACAGTTAAATTCAGACTCCGTATTTCATGTTGACTTTTTCATTTTGCCTTAAAGGAGTGCTTGAGGGATCTCAAGTGATGTTATGAATGTTCTCTCCTAATTCCCAAACACAGCCACTCAGCACAACATTCTCCCTGTCCTCTGTGATATTATTATGTGTTTCTGTGACAAAAGGTAACCAAAGAATTACATAAGCAGAACAGATCTCTTGGGAGAACATCTAGTAAACAGAGCAAGGGATTTCCAGTTCCCCTCTAACTCAATAGCCCTCAGATGAGCAGCACAAAGCCTAAGCAACACCTCCTTCAAGCTGCAGCAGGCAGCCCCTCTGCACCCACATTACAGCTCCTCCTTTTCCTAGGTTCATTTTCTCCCAGTTTGGCACAGATCAGAGCTGGGCAGGGTCTGCCACCATTGAAGCCAGTTTTTCAGAGTCCCAGCTGATACCACACGAGGGACAACAGCAGCACCGTGGCTGCCATGGACTAACCCTGCAAAGGTTTTACAGCCTCATGAGAAGGTGGACTGGCTCTACCATCTGCTAAGAATCCAGCTTAGGTGTGGAGATGGCTTCTTGGTTTGATCATCTGGCCCCAGATGACCACAGGATGGCATATGGTCCCTCTTGTGGGGTTTTCAAACTGATGCCTAAAGCACTGACGCCTCCAACTTTGAAGTTATTATCTGTTTCTCCTCTTTCAAGTTAACACAGAGCTTTTGGACATTTTAATGTGCAGTTGCTAAGCAGTGGCATGGCTAAGGAGCCAGTAATATCAGTGGCACCTTTAAAATGACACTTCTGGGCATGTAAGAGTTGCTTATGCTGCTCTTTCTGCTCAGACTAGGGAGTTTCACACTCCCTCAAAAATGCAACCTGCTGGCTGGCTTCACTGGCATTCCTCATTGCATTTCTTTTCCTATACTTGCAGACAGGCGAGTTATTTCTAGTTTATTACCAGTAAATAACTAGCAGTTGCATTCCAGATTGGAAAATCCCTTTGTGATCTAAAGCCACAAATGCTGCAGCATGGCTATACAGACAGACTGGTTCAAGACAAAATACACTGAAGTCAAGAGACAAGAGAGGAGGACTCATCATGAGCAACTGCTGCCCAAGAATACAGGTGCAACTTCCACAGAAAACTTGTGGAAACACCTCTTAAAATATTAGTGGTGTTGGATTTGGGAAAAGAAGACAGAAAACAAAGGAAGAGATAACGAAATCTCTTCAGTTCTCAACCAGGATTGCTACTCATCATCTCATGATGAAGGAAAATGTGAACCTCTTAAGGTCAACCTGGTTTGAGGGAGCAGTGCAGAGCATTCTGGGGCATGAGCTAGCTCCAGAGAGAGGTAAAGCCTGAGTGGGCCTTTAGCAGACAATATCTTTACAGGCTTTGCCTCCAGAAAATTAAATTCTTACCCAGAACTGTGTATTTCCTTCCTGTTAATAGTCCCTCCTAGAAACCCAAAGGGACAGTTAAAGCTCATTCTGCTATATTAATACAAATAGGGACTTTTATTTTCCTTTGACTTATGTGCTAATACTTGGCCGTATTATCACCAGGTGTCAATGCATAGCCCAAAGGGTAGGACTTGAGTCCAGCTTTAATTAGTTTACTCTAATGAAGTAAACCACATCCCACCTTTCCAAGGAAGTCATTATTTGCACTCTTCCTGCTTTTCAGTACTTGCACCACCTTCTTCATTTGCAGTGAGGGTGGAAGCTGGCTTATTCAGAAATGCAGCAAAACCCATATATACAGAAACAAGGAGGAAATGCTCCTGAAAATGACACAACGGACCAGACGTAAACAAATAGTCAAATCAGAGACAAGACAAGCTGCTTTTCAGACATGTAACCTCATCAGTGTCCAGCTTTGGCAGTGAAGAGGGCAGTCAGATGCCCTCTGATTCTTCAGCCTGTGTCCCTGAGGCACTCTGCATATTGAACATGACAGGGCCATTCCCAGCACACAAAACACAAGCTGGGGCACAGCGAACTCTGCACCATGCAGAGAGGCTGGTAGGGGATGTTCATGGGGCAGAGCACATCTAGCACCGCAGTGCAAGGCAGCAGGACTCCAGGGACAGCTTGGGTAGATGGGACCTGCTGAATGCCAGTGCTCTACTGGCCTGGCAGGGATGCAGCTGGGATGGATGGAAGAAAGAAATGGGTCTACAACAGAGCAGGTGAAATCTAAAGTAACAAAAATGTGGACTTTGAAGTTCTTTCCACTTCTCAGAATGAAGGAATGAAACAAGGAAGTTTCCCATACTTGGGGATTCTTCATCAAGCTATTTTTATACTAGGATCCAGAGTACAGGGATAGAGGTTCCCTCTTCTGAGTGCAATAACATGAAGGATCCCCAGGCCGAGTCTTCTCCCCATCACTTCCCCTTAACTTCAAAAGCTTATAAGAGTTTAAAACCAAAATAAGAAACCTAGACCTTCAAAAAATATTTGAGCATCAATTAACACAGTGCATTCAAGAGAGTTGGGGATGAAGTCTGCTAAAGCAGAAGTTTTGAGTTTTTTGCAAAAGGACAGGCAAATAAAATAGGAGTCATTTTTCTTTGAGGTGGTTTAGCTCCTGCTTTCATGCAATGGTAGTCCCTGCAGATGCCAAGATGGAGCAGCTCCTGCCTTCAGGGGATCAAAGAGACCGTGGCTGCTTTATTAATAGGCATTTTTGTCTCCATATGAAGTAAAGGCCCATTTTCAAAAAGCATTCATGGGGGGCTTTGGCAAAGTGATTCTGAAAAGCCTAGCTGTTCATATCCCATACAGACACTTAAATATCTTGTGAATCTTGCTCTAAATAGAAGTCGAGCAGGACCTCCTCTGGCTCAGTATACTCTAAATAAGCCATTCCTGGAGATTTGCATTTTCTTCAGGAAAATGTATTGCTGCTGCAAAAATTTATCTCATGTTTTAAAACCACCTCAGCTATAAAAAAGGATTATATTAAGCAAGGGAGAGTCATGAAATAAGAATGATCAAATACTTCCAAGCCTTATCATCAATAAAACTGTAATGTTAGCCACACCAGTTCACTTCAGGGCGTCTGCTCACATGTAATTGAATGATTGTTTTAATTTTTCATTGTTTAAAACCACTCAACCACTTATCAAAAGCCAGCGCTGCTCTTAGAACTCAACATAAAAACTTCTCACTCAGCTCCACCGAAAAGTTCATCATTTTTTAGGGATCCCGGACACTGTGAGAGCTGCAGAAATGTAACAGTCAAGCTAGACCCTGAGATTTCCCAGGCAGAATTCCCTAAGTGGGATCAGATCCTGAGATGTCTCCTTGGGACCATTGCTTGCTTTTATCAGAAGAAAGCAAGGTGCTATTTCCTCAACAGGCTTTCAATAGGCAGTTTTCCTCTCTGGCATTTTGTTCCTTTAAGGAATCTCAGAGGCTGAACTTCGCCTGACATAGTGCAGATAAAGAACACGTGTCCTTCTGCAAATGGATTGAGTATATGGATCATTTTCTCTAGGGTCAGATGTTTCTGGAAAGCTTGGGGTAACATCCACCAGTATTGGCACTGGAAACATACCAGTTACCTTGTTAATACAAATGATGCCACCAGCTGACACCTATGAGGTTTGAAGCCCCCAGCTCAGCGCTGTACAAAAAGAAAACTGACCATCACTGCCCCACAGACCTT
Source organism: Loriculus beryllinus (assembly GCA_039877255.1). Classification (NCBI taxonomy): domain Eukaryota; kingdom Metazoa; phylum Chordata; class Aves; order Psittaciformes; family Psittacidae; genus Loriculus; species Loriculus beryllinus. The sequence goes on along the minus strand of JBCJKH010046166.1, from coordinate 21,248 downwards.
CTACTCTATAAAATCATGGCAAAAAAGAGAAGAAAAGCTTTTCTCACACACAAAACCAGTACCATGAATGTCCCCATTTCCACTAGCTGGCCAGATTCAGCAAGGTGGATGCCATGAGGGTGGTGCCAGCAGAGCCACACAGTGCCATGGTCTCTTCCCTTCATACCAAGAAGTATTCATTGTGCTGCAGGAAGAGGGGTACAGTCTGTCCCCCCACTCCAGTCCCCCCACCCTAAATACAACGCTAGCTAAACCCTGCAGGGGCTGACAGCCCATGGGCAAGCACATGAGAAGCAGCAAGAAGCATCAGTCAGAAGAGCCAGATTCCAAGTCAGTGTTACTGGGCTTGACAAGGTGATTCAATATAACCTCAAAACTTCCTTCAAACTAAGGCCTGGATGCGTGTTTTAATGCCCTGCTGATTACAGCCAGGAAGGTGAGGTGTTCAGGTGAGCTCACTTTGTCACAAGACAAGAAAGCCAAAGGAAAGGAAGCCCGTAATACCTGCATACATAGAATCATAGAATAGTTAAGGTTGGAAAGGAACCTTAAGATCATCCAGTTCCAACCCCCTGCCATGGGCAGGGACACCTCACACTAAACCATGTTGCCCAAGGCTCTGTCCAACCTGACCTTGAACACTGCCAGGGATGGAGCACTTACCACTTCTTTAGAGAAGTGGGCCATATTCTAAGGAGCACTGGATTTTTCTCCATTGGTATTAAGGCACAAACCACTGCAGCATGTTTAAGGTCTAGGCTCTGTTTTTCCAGGGCAGCTTTCCCTGCAGCACTCTCCCCCAAAAGAACAAAAGCTTGCCAGCCACATCTCCAAACTAAGTGTGCATATAATGGGTGTATATTATGTCAAATCAAAATGTCTGCATCTTCCATATTTTTTAAATCATCCCCTATTGTTTTGTTTATCTTCTTTGTTTAATTTCCTTTGTTAAGAACAACTCAATTCTCTAATGTAAACACTGGGTCAGAGCAAAAACTAGAATGTTTGAGAAAAGTAATTCAGCTTCTCCAAAGCAAATGTCTCCTGTTTCCCTCCCTAAGTATTTGCTGAATATCATCTGAACTCACAGAAAGCTTCAGATCTGCTGAAACTACCACTGCTGGGTTTGGGGCTTTTTTAAAACAATAAAACTTAGCATTCACTGAAAGGAACTTCTCACTGTGAGGCTGGCTGTACTGTGAGATGGGTTCTAAAATGATGAGATGTCAAACAACAAACATCAGACTCTTCACTGCATGGACTGTGAGCCTTTCCTAGTCCCTCAGCTCATCTCTGCAAGCTAATCTTTGGTACTCTGCAGTACAGAAACTTGTTTTTTCTTGTACGTGAAACTGAGAACCTTATGTAATTGAATGATTCCAAAAGACTGCGATACAATATCAATTTGGAAAAGGCTGTAGATGTCTTACGGCTAAACCCCACTGTTTCCCTGAGTCTGGATTCAATGTGTAGAATTACTGTGAGCTTTCTCAGCACAGCAGATGGTGGAGTCTCTAGGGAACCAACTCCAGGTCCCCGATTCTCCTTCCTATCCATGCCCTGTACTACATTTAATAGTCCACTATTTTGCCACTGGCAAGGAAACTACCAAGGATATATGGGGAGAAAATGGATTCTCTCACACCACCTTCCCATGCATGAAATTCAACTTATACTGAACAAAGACATAAGCAGAATTGTAAGGGCCACATTCTCATGCAGATGCTCACCACAGCCTTCCTTATATTGGGGACACTTGCTGGGGTCACCCATATCCAAAAATTAGATGCCTGCTCTTCCCCATCCCTGTGTGGTACAGACATGCTGGAATCACAGACAATAACCCACCTGAGATGACAGCAGGGGCTGAGAGACCCCAGAGTTACACCAGCCGGACGGCAAAATTGAGGCAAGCTGCAAATTCATAAAATTATTGAATCCCTAGGGCCCAGTGCAAGGCTAACTGTCTACATTAAGTCTTTGAGTGCAATTACCAGCTCTAATGGTTGCAGGGACAGATTCCAAAACACTGCTATTAAAAACTTTCAGAACTGGAGGGTCTGGGAGAATGCTAAAGCCAAGAAGGTCATCTGTACTAAAGAAGAAGCCAAAATTGTGATTACATCTGGGCCATACTTACTTGATACTTGAAATTAAGTGAATGTTATGTCAGGACACGCAACCTTGAAAAGGAACAATCTGGATTTTTTTTTCAAATACTGTTTGTGTTTGATATCCAGACATTGGTCATTAGATCTAGTTTTATTACAGACATAAAAGGAGTGAGTCAACAGCTTAGTCACATCAGGCAGGATACGCTTCAAGCACTGCCTGAAAGAAAGAATGGTGTTAAACACTGAGAAATACAAGGTAATTAAGAAAAGATCGCTAATATTTTCTTCCCTAAAAAGCAAGAGGTAACATACAGGAAAGTCTTCGAGTAAGACTGCACAGCATACTGGAAGGGAGCAGGGTATGGATTTAAAGGAAATAAACTGGACATATCAGCACACAGCAGGATGGCAGTTTGATGGCTTTCAAGAGTATCAGGAGTCTTTGCCTTGTAAAAGAAATGCAAAGAAAAGAGTCTGGCTCTTTTCCTACATCAGCATAAAACCTGGCACCTGTTGACTCAATGCAGATTATCCAATTAGTAAAGGTAGACACTGCCAGTGTGAAGTCTGGAGAATAACTAAGAGAAACAGGTCAGCATGCTCTGGTAACTTCAACATGCCATGTGAGTATGGAGTGACCTTTCAAGAGTGATCCTGAAAAGAGTCTGATGGAGACACTGTGCCCGCAGGAAGAGAAAAGAGACAGTGAGTGGGATGGGAAGAGAGCAAGGAAGGAAATCTCTGCAGATAAGTCAAAAAGATTGTGTCACTCCAGGACTAGAAATAAGTCTCTCACAGACAGCACGGCAGATTTATGCCACTCTAGGCTTGACTCCAGGAGGCTGGAAAGTTGGAATGAGCTTTTTAGAATGTAATTTTATTTCAGTGTGGGTACATGGTTAAGACTCAACACTGAAGGAGTTTAATGAAGCTACATTCTCAAGGGAAACATAAAATATATAGACAGTCACATATGCCCTCCTATCTGATGGCAAGAACTAGTATTTTCTATTGCAATGGAAAATGTGAACGGGATTAGTAGTTTGTGAGTAATAGATTGAAGAGCACCTCTCACAGGAGGTGGGGTGGGAGCCAGGGGACTGCAGATCCACAACCCATGGGGTCCTCTGAAGCTCTGGATGTTGCCAGTGTTACTGCAGGCAACTAAGAAGGTCTCTGCACATCTGGTTTGTGCAACGTGCAAATAATGACATCAACTTCTCCTTTGGGATCCACAGATGAAAAAAATGGATGATATATCTATACATGAGGAAGGATTAATATAGAATCATAGAATAGTTGAGGTTGGAAAGCACCTTAAGATCATCTAGTTCCAACCCCCCTGCCATGGGCAGGGACACCTCACACTAAACCATGCCACCAAGGCTTTGTCCAACCTGGCCTTGAACACTGCCAGGGATGGAGCACTCACAACTTGCTTGGGCAACCCATTCCAGTGCCTCACCACCATAACAGTAAAGAACTTTTCCCCTCCCATCTGACCTGAGCTTCCCCTGTTTATGTTTGAACCGACTACCCCTTGTCTTAGCACTACAGTCCCTGATGAAGACAAGGTGAAGGCCCCCTTGCCCCATGCTCTGCAGCCACAGCATGGCCCACCCCACCTTGGAGGAATCATGCATTAGCCTTCTTTGGGCTGGAGATGTTTGAGGGAAACCCACTTCCCCCTGCCAAATCAACTGTCATTTGAGTTGTTCTCATACGCCTGCTGGCTCCTGAGCCTTTTAGTCACATTGGGATCTAGAAAGTGACTTTTTCCTTTCAATGGAAAGCACAATTTCCACAAAGAAGAGCTGAGGCGCTGTGACAGACACCCCAACCACTGACAGACAGTACAAGCATGGACACAAAACACATCCCAGCCCAGAGCCCTGCACTGTGGTTCAAGATGGTGACTGCCCCTCTCAAACACTGGCCGTAGGCTCGCTGAGGAGAGTGAGGCTGACCCATAGCCCAGCATGCCCATTCCTGCCACCCAAAGCTCTGAGCGCCATGGGGCTTTTGGACTGCAAATACCCCAGTGCTTGTCCTTGGCTGCCATTTTTAATGTAATTCCAGTAAAATAGGGTGCCCAGCTTCTTGGTGGAGGGAAGCACACAGCAGCCCCTCTCACACCACAGCCCGCATGGCCTCACCTCCTCGCCCCTGTCCTCTAGAGATGTGGCCTCACATCCGTCCTCACAGCTGCCCTTCTGCAGGAAGAGACCTCGCAGCAGCAACCTGATCACTGGCTGTTGGCTCAGGTCACAGATCTAGCCCTGGATGGCCAGGCTGGCTCCGCCTGCCCTTGCAGTAGCTGAGAGTGCAGGAGGGATGCTGGAGGGATGGCATGGTGTGCCTCCAATGACAGCCTTTGCACCTTCTTGGCTCCTTTCAGTGAGCAGAGGACCATACCCCTCTAGGATGGGACAAGGAAGGTTGGCAGTGTCCCACCTCCTACTCCTATTTGTGAGTGGACAGTTGACCCAGCATTTCCCAGAGACGCTAAATGCTCTTCCAGACTGAAAGTACTCCCTCAAACCTGATTATTTAATATTAATCGAAATGATTTTTAAGGAACCATTTATTAACATTTGTTGCTTTTGTACACAGTCTGAAATTTCTGGTGTTGTGCGTAGACTTGGCCTCCTTAAAAGAAGCAGAAGATACTCCCCAGAGACCAAATGCAATGTATGCCTCCGTTTCTCCACTCAGTCTAGACAGAGCAAACATTTTAGGTTCTATCAGTGTTTGTGGTCTGTAATTAAAGCAGCTGAAACAGATACAGGTTAGTCTAGTTCTTCTGTAGAGTGATTTATTACAGACAGGCAGGCCAGGGACTGCACACTGCAGCAATACATCTGACCCACAGAATAAGTGCTTTCTAATATTAGCATTGACCCGGGCAAATTACACAGAGATGGCTGCATAATTATGCCTCTTTGAAATGCCTTTCAGTAAACATATATACATATAAAGTGTCTTTCAGTTACAGAACTCAGTGTTTAGGGTCTTAGTCCACTCCATTCACACTAAGGTGCTATTACTCTTCTGTGGAAGTGAAACTATACAGGGCTTCAGCCTGGGGAAAACCACAGGTGTTTGTGATCTGCAACAAACATTTCTGGGTGCTACACTAGCATTTGTAGAGGTAAGCACAAAATGAGTTACCATGGGGCCACAAACCTAGCTATAAATATATGCACAAATTTCATGTTTCCTGGAGCAGGAACTGCTATTTATTGTGTACAGCACCTGACAGACACAATGCAGTCTTGACCTGGTTAGGGTTCCTGTGCTGTCCTGCAGTGAAATGGTACATAAAATAGCAATCATGGTATTTTCTCCTTTCCTTCTGCTCTGTGTTATTCCTAGGGTTTTTGTTTAGAGGGTTAAATCAGCTAACTTGCTACTGGATAAAGAGGCTTTAGGAGAAGGCACGGTTTTGCCATTTTGTGAATGCTGTCAACTTCAAAACAGGGCATGGGTTTCTTGAAATCCTGTGTGAAACAAACCCGTATTTTTTACAATAGTAATGAATTCTGTGCAGTGTAAAAGGTCATGTAAAAAGCAGCAGGAGGTCAGGATGCTGGGATAAAACACTGAGCAGATTGACTCCCTAAATTAACATTTTTTTCTCATTTTTTTTTACTCTCCCTGGGACTTTGTGGAATAACAGCATCTCGTGCTAGACAAAGGAAATGAAAGAGCATTAAGTACAGGTATACTGCAAACACGGCAAAATACTGGGACATTTCTAAAGAAACCAAATAAAAGAACCCAATGATGAATGAAGATTTAAGTGGAAACATACAATTCACCTTATCAGCAACTTTACATTTTATTCATTGTCAAATGTATTGGGAAGATATTAAGTGGACAATTATATGTAAAAGCTGTCAAATATGGTCAACAAGAATGAAGTCACATGAGAAACTTGTGTGCATCTATACATACAAGTATGAAGTAAGGTTATTATAGCTGCCTATGTATTTCCAGATTCTGAAGAGATTGGACTAAATTCTTCTTTGCCACAATTTCATCATAATCTTCAGACATTTATTAAGCTCATGTTTGCCTGGAGTATGTGCCTGAAAATCTAAGCTCCAATAACACTTCAATCCATGTATGAAAGATGTATGAAAGTTTGGTTTAATAAATATAAGGGTAACAAATTCAAATGTCTGAGATGTTTGTAGAAAGTTTTAATTAAAGACAAGTTTAACTCACTGCAGCAGATAATTATTTGCACTAGGTGCTTGACTCACTCAGAAAAATCTATGGCAAGGCATAAGATGTCATGACATAGACTTTGAAAACCTTACTGAGTTTATGAGAAAGGCCTATATGCAATTTGTTGCTTTGCTTTACTAGCTGGGCACTTCTGACTCTGCACTCAGCTGCCCCAGGCCAGAAGGAGCACTGGGACAGGCTGGCAGTGAGACTTCCTCCCCAGGTCCTTGTCTGCTCAGTGGTGGGAGTAACTTATCTCACTGCCCAGCTGTACCTTCTGGCCAATGCAAGTGGGGGTCAGAGCCATTACTTGCCTTTACTTGCCCTTCTGCACAAGGAGATGTGTAAAGCACAGCCCTGATATCCCCAGCCATTCTTCTCTGTTAGCCTCCTCCTCCACAGGACTATTCCTAATTTCTTGCCTTGTTGTCACACTTGCTGTGCACACTCATTCATCCTCAGGTTCCTGTGGATTAAAAGGAGGATTAAGTTACCTGATTTCTATTTCAGGCAAGAGTTTCAGAGCCCCTTCCTCTCCTGAGTCCCCAGAATCCTTCAAGGCTCTCCAAAGGTAAGCCTTTTCAGAAGAGTGGAAGCAGAGAAGACTCTCATAGCAACTGCCCTCCTTCCTTCTATCTTTCAGTACCTCTTTGCATGAATCTTCTGGATTTTCATCTGCAGAATGGAAAAAGATAAGCTTTGTCCCTTTCCTTTCCAACAGGCATTGGAAGGTTGCCAAGAGGGCTGGGAGGCGTAAAAAGAATAAATACAAAGGAAAAAGAGAAAAAGCTGCAAGATAGAGAAATATGTATATAAAAGGAAGAAAATGATGAAATGATTAAGAGTGAAGAAGAAGAAGGTCCAGAAAAGGAATCATGATCTCAAGTATCTGTGTAGCTGAGGCTTCCACTTCCATGCTAGTGTGCACTTCCTAGACTGACGTAATTGTTCAGGAGCATTTAGTGCACAGAAACACTAATTCCAACCAGAACCCGTTGAAAGGATCACAGAACCCTCATCTTTTATGAAATGTGCTGAAATAGCTATATCCAAACTTTGGTTCTGGGGAAGAGGGAGAAAAAGTCAGAATAGTGTGGTGGACTAGAACATGCTTCCACACTCTGCTTGGGATTGCTCCCCACATACCTCTTACTGGGATAATTTAAAACTTCATGACCAGTGCATGCAAATCATGCCCTCCTTTGCTTTTTCTTTATCATCTTCCTCCCAACCTTCCTCTTAGCGCTTTGGGTCAAAAGGGCATAACTTCCTGTCTGCCTCCGAAAACCATAGTCTTATTTATTTTGAAACAAGAATGAGCTGAAAATGAATTTTATTTTCCAGATAGCCGAACATGAATTTGAATTAAATAGGAACAGAATTTGAGTGTTTTCAAAAAAAAAAAAAAAAAAAAAAAAAAAAGACAAGCAAAGTGCAGTATTCCCTCAGAATACTTGCAAAAAGGAAAAGGATGTGAAGGAACTCTAAACGTGAATATGAAGTAAAATCCAGACCTGTAAAACCTTTTTTTTGGCAAAGAAAACCAGATTTATTGATATGTGCTCAAAATATGAAAACAACATATTTTAAAAAGTGAAAAATAAGGTGAAAATACAGCATCACAGGCATGAAAAAATCAATAAAAAGAACAAAGTGAGCAAGGATTTGCAGAAGCCAATAAACACTGACATGACTTCAAGAGAGCAAACAAAATAATCCTAACTAGCCAATGGAAATCTCTGCATCATAGGTGAAAAAAAAAATAGAGATGACTTCGAAAGATGACCTTTTATGTTCATCAAGAATTCCCTTGCTGTATTCTGGCCCTAACGAGGCTGTAGTATTATCTGCAGCTGATCATCATGCTACTTAAAAGGATGATTGTTTATTTTTAATGAATCGGAGAATAAGGCTACTTTGAAGTTTGCAGATATTAGCATCACATACACCCTACCACAGTGTGTGGGTTGTCCAAGCTGAAAGGTTCAGAAAATTGTACAACTGATCTGCTTATCATCTGATTCATCCCAATGAGATCTATAAGTTAATCAATTTAACAAGTATAACATAAGCTGGTTTTTTTCCACTATTTTAAGGAATAACAAAATAAAAGCTGTACCTGAAAACCTACACAGAAAAAAAGTGGGGTTAGAGGCCTCATCCTTATCTGTTGAACATTTAGCACACACAGCTACGCTCCTTATTCCCACTAGCAAATTAAGCTTCATTCTCAGTGAACTTTGATGTTAAAAATACAGGCTCCCTCAAAAAATACCAAGTATGTATCTGACTATAACCAGGGGTTTGGTTGTTACCCATTGTTCTTCAGAATTTTAAGACATGTAAGATCTTACACACACAGGTACAGATTCTAATTGTTCACGCATTTGGCACAATGTCTTTCTGAAGCTTCTTAGGCAGTGATGACAGCCCAAAGCAGCCATTTCTAAGCTTTCTCAGTTCCTACCTAACAGACCAATAATTCTCTGCAAGCTGTAATGTTGGACTCAGTAGTGTACTGTAATCTCATATAGCAACACAGAAAGTACAGAATAACCCTGTGCATAAGCATTAATATTAGAGAGCACACAGAATTTCTGTTGGGTGTATAAGCTCACAAACAGATACATTTGAGGGTATAACTGCTGATTTGGGATATTAGTGTGTATATAGTGTAAGCTGTTAGATACAGCAGAACACAGTTCAAATCCTATACTCTCCTTTCCTCTCTTCCTGTTTAATGAATGTGCTCTTTGCTCTACAGCTCTTCAGTGTAGAACTTGTTCATGCTGCATAAAAAAAAACCCAAAAATAACAGATTGAAATTATTTTTGTGTCCTTTCCATCTTTGATATTTTCTCTTCTATACTCTGGAAGAATCTCATTCTTATGTCACAGACAGCTGACCCTTTGTCATCTCCAGACAGTGTGAGTCTTGCTTGAAGTCACTCAAATAGCATACACCTGTTACAGTGACAGGATGATTGATATCTTACCAGCAGAGATTGCCCTACCCTTTCTAAGCAATTTAATTGAAAAGGTTAGCAGATAATGCCAGAAGCCTGAACTTCGACACCTGAGTTTCCACTCCCTCCTCATGTAAGCACAAATACATATTTTCCAGGCAAATGACCTCCCTTTTTCTCAGACCTGAGAAGGGTGACAATTCAGTAATTTGCAGATCACTGCAAGATAAAATTCTCTTAAGATATAAAATATTCTCCTAGTTCAGCAAAGATCTTGGAACAGTTAAGTAAGTTCTCCATTCCTGAAGCGAAGAACCATTATCAATAACTGCTCATCACTTTCTGGCACCCTTGCCATGGCACCCATAACGTCTCAGTTCCCTCTTTCACCCTTCTCAACAGTTACACAGAACTTTAAAGAAAAGTGATGAAACAACATGCATCTTGGAAAAAAAGGCACTAACTTTGTTTTGATAGAGCTCCATGGAAATTAAGCTGTTTTGTGAGCAGAACAACTTATTAAAAAGGACTGAAATGCTACAATTCCAGATTTCTTTTTTTGCCTAGAGGTCTCTAAGCTGGCAGACCTACCTTAAAAGAAGCTGGCAAAGCCGCAGTGAGGCAGGTCAGAAGTGATTCGTCCTGGGAGAAAGACAAGCATCATAAAAGTTGCTGTTTCTTCTACTATACCACACATCCTCAAGGGCATCTGTTTCTAGATTATTAAATTAATCTTTAGCCTGTGATTCATTTTTGTTTCTTCACAAACTCCCTTGACAGCTGTTCTGCTCAACTGAGGAAAGCATTAGTCCCCAAAGGAATGTTTTTGCATGTGGAAGAGAAATGGAGGCAGGGACTGTGGAACCTGGAAAGGCAGATGCATCCCTGTTCTAAATACAACTTACTGCCATGTTTTAGCGATGTGGCTCTTGAGTGCATGGAAGTCTTGCAGATCATGCTAATTGGGGAAGTACAGGGAAGAGGAAGGAAACCCTTTCAGCACCATGGTAAATGCCCAAGTTGGTTACCCTTCACAGGAGACACAAGTCATGATCTGGCTTCACTGTTTTCAGAATAATGCAGAGCACTCGTCTTTTTGCCGTGCCTTTACATCAAGCAAATCTTCACAGAAATACACATATAGATTTTTTTTTTTCTTTTTTTAATTTAATCAAATTATGAAACAGTTTTTCTGGGGTGAAGAAATAATTGTTTGGAGTTGTTTGCAATGAAGTTTAAATGAACAAAGACATCTGAAAATGAAGGCTCTGAAATAGTTGCTAAACTTTCAAGAGGTTGTTCTTTACCTTCAGTAAAAAGTCTTTCACTAGAGCATTCCCTGGTCACTGGCAGGGAGGTTGGAATTAGATGATCTTTAAGGTCCCTTCCAACCAAACCATTCTATGATTCTATGAAAAATGCGCTAATGTAAGCATAAAATGAAACCAAGCACCCGCATATCTTGTATCTCCATTTTAACTAATGCTGGTTTAGGTACCTAAAGGTTTCTGCATGTCCTAGAGGAAAGTTTACAGTCCTAGATGAGAGTTTAAAGCCTCATGCATACACTTAACTGGGGAAACTAGTTCAGAAAGCCCCTGGTTCAAAACTAACTGGCTGTGCAATGAGAGAACCCTCGGGAGACTGAAGCAAGCTCTTCACCAAGATACTTGTTTGTATTATTTTTCCTCTACAAAACGTAGCTAAGACTGTCTTATCTAATATAGATGATCAGAAATGTAACTGATAAATTAGGCTCAAGTACACATTTCTTTTGTTTTCATCGAGTTTTCACCCTGGTTTTAATAAATGTTGTTCTTGTTAAGATCACTCGCACACTCAATTTTACAATTATGCTCTCAAGGAAAGAAGACTCCTGTAAACTATGGGGGAAGATATTTTAAAAGTTTGCACTGTTTTTGAGGTTAATTCAGAGAGCAGAACGCAGTTATCTATACCTTCTGAAATGCGGTTTCATGAGGCTCTGATAAGTAAACTGAGATTATCGAGAGAACCAGAAGGACAAAAGAAGAAGGATATAACCACGTAGAAGCAGGTTGAAGACTATTATCTGTAACTGGAGTAACACTGACCTGCAAGACAATCCAGTCTTTCCTAGTAGCATCTTGTGTGTGTTGGACAAAAAGAGAAGAGTTTGTATCTCTGTGGAGCTGTGGAAAACAACAATTTGTTCCAGAAAGGAAGAGATAATTAAGTCTGGCTTCATAAAGGTTTTACGTGTTTTGGCTGTGGTTTTTGGTGCCTGATAAGAGCAAACTCCAGTTGACTCTATTCACATGATTAAGGCATTTATCATCATGTGGACTCACTTGTGTCCATGGCTTGTGGAGCTCAATTACCCTTCCTCCTGATGTAGCACTAACATTCCAAGAGCTGATTTTCCCAGAATTTTCATTGAACTTAGAGTAATGTTGGTTGGACTTTTGAGAGTGTTTCTGTCAATTTGGCTGAAATGGGAAAGCTGGTTACCTGCTATCAGAGAGAACTGGCAGACACCACACAAACACATCAAAGTGTGTAAGTACATCTACAGTTGCACAGATACAGGTTCTCACCTCCGCTCACATAGTGTGTGATGACAAGACTCATTTCTGCAAAAAAATGAGCTAAAGATTTTTCTGCCTCTTTGAAATTGGGAAGCCAATATTTATTTCTGAAACATCAACAAGTGTCTGAAATTGTCCATAATTAACCCGATAAAAGTTCAGAGGAACACCAATGATTTGACTACAGTTCAGTTAATTTAGACACGAGGGAGGCTGGGCAGAACTGGAATTGGAGTAAAATCAATTACCAAAAAAGCAAAATGCTTTATCACAATCAAAAATGTTTGTTACATGCAAAAGTGTATTTACCACTGCTGTGATTTTGGAATTTGCCTAAAAAGTGCACTCTCATCTCAATTTTCAGCATCATTGTAGCAGCTTTAAACACAGGGAATTTCCTTAGGGACCACTCCTTGCCTTGTGTTAGCCTTGTACTAAGTTACTTATTATTAAAGAAATAATTTTTTTAGAATTAAAGTCAGGCAAGAACATTACAAACTAAATAGGTATGATAAAATGAAGGTTAAATTGACATATAATTCTTAATCAGTTTAGTAATCCACAAAGGCACAAATTTTAAATAATGAATTTTGCTGGCTACATCCTTATTTTGTTTTTCATAGTATTCATTTCCTACAAGTCAGAACATTTCCCCTTATTCTGTTTGCTTGTTGTATTTAGCACAAGAAGAAAGATATACTAGCCAATAAAATATATACATTGTCAGGAAAGGTGAGGGGAAAATAAAAGACTGATAACTCTAAGAAACTTTTAACTCAGCAGATCTCACTCTCACAGAGGGAGGAGTTTTGTTCTGTAAATATAATTTTTAAAACATCTACTTCCTATTATTTGGTAAGTATTTCAACAAATTGTCTGAAACATCTGCATATTTTTAAGTCTCTGCCTTTTTGCATTATTTCAATTTCACAGCCCCGTGGATAACTTATTATTTGACATACAGAAACTGCATTTGAAATGAATAATCAGTTTGTTTTCTGGCCTCCTTGTCTACCAGACCACAGAATAATGCTCTTCCATTTTGACCACCATCATGCCTTATTGCTATTGCTGAGGAAGAACTTCTAAATGATCTGAATGAGAAACATACATATATACATTTGCATTTAGATGTGTGTAGGCTTCCAACATACAGAGTTAAGTACAGTGGTAAAAGTTTACACTGAGTTCTCAGGAAAATGGTCCATTAACATTAACTAAGCTTTTAAAGCCCTGTTCCTTTATTTTATTGTAAGTATTGACTTTTAGAATGAATTAAAGCTGGAACTCAGATCAAAGGCCTTTACTGATTTCCTTATTTATTACTGGGAGTTAAGAAATTCCTGTACAATTCCCACAAGGATGCAGACAGAGTCTGGACAGACAGACAAGTGAAAAGTGGGAGCTAATGAATATTGCTCTAGTGTCAGACAGGTAAAGCACTCCCCTCTTCCTGTTAATTCAGTGGAAACAATGAAGAGAAAAACCCAACCCACTCTTGTCTTGTTTGGCTTAGACATGAACCCTTGATAAGACTCTGGAAAACAAGAAACTTTGTGGTAGATTTTAGGTACCTTTGGCTGAGAAACTTGTATGTCATAAAAATGTAAAAATAGTGGTGTACTTCTGCAACCAATGTAGTCAGCTTGATGTGTTGTAGATAACAGAAAATTACTGAGATAAAGAATAATATGACATTTTAAATTGAATATTACATGCTTTTCATTTCTCTACAGAAAGGATATCCCAGCAGGAAGGAGAAAGGTGGAGCACAATCCCTGTAGCATTTCTTGTTCTGCATTGTACAAAACTTTGTAGGGACACAGGAAGAGGATACGGAAGTTTCTACAGGAAAACGGAGAAAAGTTCAAACGTAAACAGCATCCAAAAAATTTACCATCAGCTTATAACATTTCCTTTTAAAATGTTTAAAGACACTTATGTTACAGCGTAGTTTACTACACATTAGTATGTGTATGTAGTTTTGCAAATTCTCCAGCAATAGTATCTCAAAGCCATTTTTAACATGAATTATGTAAGCTATAGTACATGGAGCAACGTAAGAAATCATGTATTTGGTGTAGCATCCTCCTTTTAACAGAATGAGCAAGTGTCAGACTAGCAGGTTGGTACTGCAATCTGTGTAGATCTTTGAAGGAAATTGGTATTTAACCAAAGACCCCCTGAAAACCACTTCCACAATAAATCCCCGATTGAAACCCACTGAAGTCAAAAGAAACTTGCCATAACCGCAACACCTTTACATAACTGTGTAAGATCTTGCTTCAGCAAAGTTTAGGAATGTACTTTAATCTCATGTTTCATGCAGCTGAACTGTGGATGACAGGGTGATAGGCCAAAACTTGTCCTCACACATGGAGCAGCCATGCCTCACTGCATGATGTCAGTGGTGTGATACAGCCATGTTAGCTATTTCTATAGGTTTGTGGTTGCTGAGTTTATTTTGTGTTAAGCACAACATAAGAGCACATTGCTAACTTTTAAGAACTTGTTTAGTAAGTATGGATTTAGGCTTGTTTTTGTAGTCTTTTGCTAAGTCTGGTTATCCATAACCAGAGCCTAATTCTGGTTGTGAAGAAGCCTACAGTTTGTAAAAAAAAGTCTTTCAATGTAAATATGGCATCTCTTGATAACACCCAGTTAAGAGTGAACAACAACAGCCAACGCAATATGCATGTTACTGTAGTTTTGGCTGCACATCAGCAGTCTTCTTAGAACTGTAACTGTCACTAGTATGTGATAAAAAGGTATCAGGTGGGCAAATAGGTATCAGCTTTTCAACACGTATATTTAAGGTACAGGCAGGACACCATTCCTGATCCTGATAAAGCAAACCACTATATGAAAGATGTATGAAATGGGAATTTTTGAAGTAACAAGATTAAGTTTGCATTGCAAGCCTATATTACTTGATGTTTTTAGAGGGGTCAAACATTGTCACTTTTAAATGATTTAGATGTATCTCCTGAAAGCTTTTCATACTTGTAGTTCAAATGTACAGTGAAAAAAACCTGAATAAACCCCTTTCATAGACAGTTGAAAATTGATTCCCCATTTCAGGTGTACCGAAGGCAGAATATAGATCTGAGGGATATCTGTGTTTTCTAACTTTAAGCACACAATGTGGGCAGTTGAGTTAGCTCAGGAGGCTTTCCGGGATCCCTGCATAGTCTGCAGAGAGAATGGGCACCTCCAGATCACTCATACCAGGGTCCTAACTTACATGCTTTGAATTGTTTTCTGAAGTCTCTCTCTGCTACCATTCACCAAGAAAAATGAGTGCACGTGCACATGTAAGGCAAAGGCATTATGACACATTCATTTTTCAACTTTTTTGTGTAATGTGAAATGTGACTTAGAAAAAGGATTTTCTAGCAAACAGACGGCAGCTACAATTATGCTGACAGAAGTAATTTCCCATGAGACACACGTAACACATGTACTTTGTGGTCTGCACCAGTCATTGGTTAATGGGCTAGTTTTGACTTTTAAAATGTAAAGATATTTTTAAGATTTATTTGATTTTCAAAAGTGCCTTTTATATAAGGTTTATAATCAAGGCTATGGAGGGTGAGAATAGGGAGAGCTTTAAGAAAACATAATATATATATAATATATGCATAATATAACATGATTTTATTAGGAAACACACATCAAGAACATGCATAATTAATTTGTAACTACAAACATGATCATACAATCATTGGACATCATAATCAAATGCACTGTAATTAGAAGAGAAAAGAATATTGTCATTTACACCTAACAAAATTATTAAGTAGAAATGTATGCTGAAGTTTGTGTCATACTAGGAAAAGTAAAATCTATAAGGTCACATGTTGAAATTAAGATCACTCATCATTCAAAAATGCTAGAATTAGTGTGGGCTCAATAGAAGTGGCAATGAGCTGCGCTCCATTTGACCAAAAGCACTTGAGAACAGTAAAAGTGGTTTAACTATGTTCAGATGCTATAGTGATATTTCGCAATAGAAACACCTTAGTTAAGTTATGTTTAGAGACTAGGTTAGAGTAAAGTAGACAGATGGGAGACAGGGTAGAAAAAAAGAGAGACCAATAAAATGTAACTAAGGTTCTAGCTCAGACCTTTAATTAATTAGCTTGGAAAAGCAATTGCAGTAAAACAGATTGACAGATTTCAGAGAAGCACAGTGACCTCTGAAATAGTTAATCTTTCCGGTTAGCTTAGTCCTCGCAGTTATACAAAGGTTCTTGGAATCCTCTTTCTCTGTTTTCATGGGTTGCTCATTTAGGTGCTATAGGGTCCTTCAACACACAGCAACACAGCATTCCTTAAATGACAAAAAGTCATTGGCAATTACACTGCACACAAAAGGTAATTCCTTATAAATCTTTCATTAAGAAGGCAAACCTAATGAAATTGTACATGCAAGTGATGCTTTTACTTCAAACATGTTGGGTCATGTGCTTTCTTCCACAACATACAGGGAAAGCAAAACATACAGGAAAGCAAAAATGTGCCAGAGGAAGAGGAGTGTAAAAGCAGTAATTTCCCCCCAACGCTCCTTCCTGATCAAACACCACAGCCTTCCGGGGGGTGGGTAGGGGAGAGGAAGAAATCCTTGAGGTCTCCAAAACATCATTCCCTTAAGACTGAGGGAAGATTTCTAATTGCAGCCCAGCAGTAATTCTCATTCACAGCCTCTGTCACAGGGGACTGCAACATGGTCCTGGAGGAAGACAGAAGTCCCTGGGAGGATGAAAGAGGCTCCTGCTTTCTTGCCAAGGTCATACCATCTGCACAGGATACTTGTGTCATGGTGTGAAGAAACACTTGCCCTTCTCCTGCTTCTGACAGAAAATAGTTGAGGTTAAAACTTGCAGAATTTCTTTGTTCCAGAAAGTGTGGCATGAGGTTTTGAACCTTCTGATGATGACATGCAATTGTTTTACTGACTCATCTGTTCCAACTTTGAACAAGAGCTTTCTCAACATCAAACACAGCTCTGTTGATGTCTACCATCTAAAAATCTTTCTAAAGCTCAGTTTTATTCCAGATAGCTCAGCTAAAACCCCAGGAAGAAATAATGCCTGTCAGGGAACAATGTGCAGTCGAATTTCCATGGGTTTACAGTCAGCGCTACACCCTGGAGGTAGCACTGTACAGTATTGCAGACAGCACTTTTCTTGCCAGTGGAGCTGGCTGTGAGATGAGATAAAACTGAGGACCTAACCACTTTGTGAGCAGTATGGATCCCCCGGGATTTTTTGCAATAATGAAGCTGTTGGCTCTGAAGCCTGTGTTTGTCCAGCTACAGGAAAGCGTGAAAGAGAAAAGCCAAACCTGCTAAAGGAATAATCGTCAATAGTGATGCAACATTTGCAAAGCATTTAAATAGTATGTTGTGAAGGGCAACCAAGAATCCTACATGAATTAGGCCGTCATTACAACTCCTGTAATTAGTTTCTATATACCCACTTTCCAAAATCCCCTGGAAATCCCCCTGTAGCCTGGCAGGTGGTTATTCAAGCTAGAATTAGTAGAAAATAAGAGAGAAGAATGGTTAGGAGTGATTCTCCCACAGGACCCATTGTGTTGGTTGTCATAAAGACAGACACAAATCTGAAGCCTCTTCACTGCAGCGTCTGTCTTCTAGAAAGAAATACAAAGTGTTTAGAGAGGGTGAGACAATGTATACATTCATTAAATAGATTCGCAATTAAAATATTAAATAAAACAACAATTATTTCCAACTGCTTTCAACTTTGTTCTTGATAATTACACATAATTATAAGCATCTATGTACTTTTAAAGAAAATTGTGTACCACAAAGTGACATTACAATTATTTAGTTTAATTTAATAACTTAATTACAGTGGGACTCAAGGCTCAGGGTGAAATTATACAAAAACCTACACCAACACAGATATGAGCCTCAGCCTGAAGAGCTTAAACAGATATCTGGAGTACAGCAAATCTGCCTTCATTTTTTTGTTTCCTTCTTTCAGATTGCTTAATTACAGCAGCACATGAGATTTATGAACAATTTAAAAATATGGTAAAAACAATCTGAAAGGACAGACAAAGCCTGGTTTCTTAATTGATGTAATCTAATGAAAATGAGGCAGAATTACAGTCACTACACTCGGGAATGCTTTAGGGTGATTTTTTTTTTCAACAGAAAGGTTTATAAATACAGGCTCTTCTACAGACTCTACTACCCTTAGATAAACAGGACACAGGGACATCCTGGGTGTATATGTTTGTTCAAGGATTGCCTGAACCCACCGGATTAGGTCTTTCAGCAGCGGTAACCTGCCTTACTTGTTGAAGGGGAGCTGTCTCTAGTTACACTTAGTCCTTTATGAGTGCAACAGCTGTTGTCTGCACCTACTCTGAGCAGGGAACAACAATTTCCAAAGTTAAAACCTCAAATCTTCACAGCTCGAGGAGAGGACTAGGGCTTTAGAAGTAACAGTTGTAATGATAACATGTGCTGATGAATGGATGTGAATTGAGATGGACATTGACTCTACTAACAAAATAACTAGCATTTTCATGACTATGCTAACAAACAGGTTTTCTGAGTAAAATTGCTTTTGCAGAAGAAAAAGGCTCTTATGCATGCAAACCTGCAATTTTCCTTATTCATCCTTTTGTACTTTTGAGTAAAATAATCTGTAAGGATAACTGTAAGTCTACATTATATTAGCCAGGCAGATATTGCAGATGAGAGTTTCAGTAACCATTCTGTTAAGTACAGTGCTGTTAGAAAGAACATAGATGCAATTTGAAGATGCATTTTCCCAATGACATCCATAGTGCTAGAATCAGTAGCCCTGGCTAAGAGCTCCCATTTTCTTCCACATCCATCAGAGCTTTTGGAATTCCTTGTGTTTTCAGCATATCCTGAATGGCTTTATTCCATTAAACAAGTTCTGCACTTTCTTCTCCAGCATCTGTAGGGTAATATGAAGAGCTCTCATCCAGTGGTCATCCAGCCTCCAGCAGCTTGATTTAGGTTTCTACCTCACTATCTAGACAAAAGTAAGACTGGTGCTGTCAAAGAAATTCCAGTGCTGTCAACCAAGTTACAACATAATAAATATCAGAAACATTTCAAGCTTTAAACATCTCTTTAAAGTGTTGTTTAATTTTTGTGAAAGAAAAGAAGTTATACTGGTTTGGAGAGTTTGTTCTCAGATCTCCACACCCACCAATAACCATTCAAGGCAACTCTGGAATATCTCTGCTTCATCTCTTGTTCACAAAATCAATGAACATTAAACGTGAAAGACCAACGCTGGTACCCCCAGCTGTCAGTCCAACATGGCGTATCAGCACCATAAGAGCTTCTCTGTCTGCCCTGGTTTTGCAAATCTGGGTCTTCAGTTGTAGTTCCCAAACAAAGATTGATTCCTGTGTCCTAATGCTTCCAGCAAGGACTTGTCCGCTGCATTTTGATCTTCGAAATACAATGTCTCAAATTAAGCATTTTAATGATTCTGTATTTGGGAAACACAAAATTGAGGATCTAGCAAACCTCACATCTGCATTCTAAAATTTAGAATGACTTCTAAAAGGAATTATTTCAGGAAAGTTACAAAGTTACTGTGCCAGTACCATATTCTTGCAATTTGCTCACCACCAGCTATTCAGATGCTACTGACCAATGCTTAGGTGCCAACTGTGACAACCTTTTTAATTCCATCAGGGCATGTTTTCATTCTCAGTGACACTGTAAGCAAAATCCCAATAGAGTGATAAAAAAATCATCGTTTCTGTGTCCCTGCATGTAAAGAACATCCTGAGCTACAGTTATTGGGCTGGATTGATAAATCTTGCGACTGTTAAATAGCTGTGCAGTGTTGATTTTAAATCATTATGCATTGAACATCACTGATGCATTGGTCAGAGAGAAGATAATGTCACTAACTCTGAGAATTTCCAAATGAAGTTAGAAATGGTACAATGCAGATGTATGAGACACAAGTGAAGACAAAAAGGATGCAAACTTAAAAT
Source organism: Loriculus beryllinus (assembly GCA_039877255.1). Taxonomy (NCBI): domain Eukaryota; kingdom Metazoa; phylum Chordata; class Aves; order Psittaciformes; family Psittacidae; genus Loriculus; species Loriculus beryllinus. The sequence continues at coordinate 1,343 of JBCJKH010046166.1, read as the reverse complement.
ACTGGAAATGTGTGCCCTTCAATAAATCCAAACCAGCACTTTCAGTCTGAGGTCTACAACTTGAGGGTCAGAACCAAAATCCCAATTAGCCAGCTGCCATTGACTGGTCTGCCTCTGAGGTATGAATCGAAGCTGGAAGACCTGGCTTGAATTTGATGATTTGAGCATCCCTTGACTTTTAGTACGTCATTTCACTCAATCTGTGATGTGCAGTAGGGCACTGTTTCTGTATTTAGCCATTTGCATGAGGTCCAGCTCCGGAAGACGGCCAATGCATCCAGCAAGATCCCACACACCACCAGCCCTTCAACCTCCAATGACTTGAAGTGGAGGCACCCAACACCTTGCTTCACCAGCATCTGAGCCCCCAGTTTGGTGGGACAAGAACAGACACTTTTACCAAGGCCAATGCTTGCTGAGGCCTCTTCTGATGCTCTGGGAGGACAAAGCACTGCTTGTAAGCATCTCATACCCATCTCCCAGCTGTCACCTGGGGACAAAATATGTGGTAGATGTGCCAACCCTGGAGACATTCAAGGCCAGGCTGGATGTGGTTCTTAGCAACCTGATGTAGTTGAAGATGTCCTCGCTCATTGCAGGGAAGTTAGACTAGAGGACTTTTGAAGGTCTCTTCCAACCCAAGCTATTCCATGATTCTTCGCTTTTGGGAAGACACTCGGACGGGCTGGAAGCCGAGAGGTGCCGGTGGGCCAAGTGCTGGTCTGTCGGGAAGCTCCTCCCCAGGGGTGTAGCACAGGAAGAGGTGGAGGTCGGGGGAGCCGGAGGAGCTCCCCGCGAGGCTGCGGAGTTACCGTTAGCCGTTTTACTACGTGTGTGTCTTATATTACAGCCATGCTGCACATCAGTGGCCAGAGCGAGGGGAGAGGGGAGGAAAAGCCTGTTTACACAGACTGCAAACCGCCTGGGGAATAATGCAGGAAAGGAAGTGAGCCGGCTCTCTGTCTGACTGCTCTGACTTCCTGCTCGCTCTCTCACACGGGCACACACACACACACACACACACACACACCCCGGCCGAAGGGAAAAAAAAAAAGGAGAAAAAAAAAAGTGAAATCAGGATCTCATTACAAGAGCAACAGAGCGTTTGCAGAAGACTGTCAGCATGGAGAACCGGGGGATTTTACCCGGCTCCCTCTAAACTACCAGGAGACAACGGAGAAGTCCCTCAGCCGCTGGGTAGGTACAAGTGCTGCTGCGTCTGCCACGACTCCCGCGAAGTTTCGGGGGGCTGCGGGGACGGGAGTGAAGGGGAGGCCGGCGGCTGCCGCGGGGGGCTGCGGGGTTCGGTGCACCCCTGGATGGCGGGGCAGCGGGGCTGGCGG
>JBCJKH010046165.1:0-16988 GCA_039877255.1 Loriculus beryllinus | reverse complement strand
CACCGGCACCGGCACCGGCACCGGCACCGGCACCGGCACCGGCACCGGCACCGGCCGAAGCACGGCTCCGACAGCGCAGCGCGTGTCGTGCGCTTCCCGGGTGCTGGGCGGAGAGAGCGTTTCTTGCAGCGGGACCATAGCTTGTGTGTGCCCCTCCTGCCACATACAGATGGGTGTCCGGGACGTGCAGCGACACCGGTAGTGCTCGTGTAAAGACCTGTTCAAGAACTCCTCAGGAAGCAAGAGGAAACAGGCAACATAAATTATCGCTAACCTATGAGCCTCCCTACCTGTGAATACTCTTAGCAAACAACCAGAACATAAAAACGTACCAATAACGTTTTCAGTAAAAGCTACAAAGAAAATACACAGGCACGGTTAACACAAAGCTAAAGGAGCAATAAATACCTATCCACTTACACACTAGAATGCGGAGGTACAACCACACACTTGGAACTAAAAAAATCAGCACATTTTCCATAAACGACTTAATCCAGATTTAGTATTAGTATTGGTGTCTTACACCATCAATCAGCATTTCCCTTCACCAAACACGTCAGTTCTCATTTTTAAGAGCCACAAGGCCTGGAAAATCATAGCATTTCCCATCAAAATCACTTCATACCTCTTTTCCTGCTAACGCAAAGACAACTCTTCTGCTCATAACGCACATCTACCTGAACTCCACACCTTCAGATGGAAAACTAACTCTTCCACCTTCAAACAGAGGTTGAAGGCAGCACTTGGTTCTTATTGTTTTCAACCAAGGATTCACAAACTGCAGCACGGAAAATAATTCAAGGTGAGATTTACACCAAGTCCACAGCCAACCCATGCTGCGAGCCAGGCAGAGCCAGCAGCATTTCCCTGTGGTGGGCAAGTGGGCTGGCAGAGAACCACCTCAGTGTGATAGACACACAGTTCTCTCTGATGGTGGTGACAAAGTGAACCTCGACGAGCAGTTTCTATTCTATCCAGCTGCAGTGGCTTCATGGGATGAGTATTTGTTGAATGGACCCATCCACCTACTGCAGAAAGCTGGGCATGAATTAGATAGTCAAGTTATGGTGAAGCCACAGGTTCAGAATTAACATTTCACTTGTAATCATGTCTTCCAAACTATTCACATCTTCAGTAAATGGTGGTTTGCTTAAACAACGTAACTTTGAAAGTCCACACTTACATTTGTGTTCTGAGAGTGCTCTTTATAGCATTGCTGGTGTTTATCCACAACCTGAGCTGTATTTTGCCTGGGAGTTCTGGAAACGATTCTGAAGTTCAAGAGAACAGTGCATTATATTCATAAAACAAGGGTGCTGCTGACCTTTCAGTACAAGAGAATAGATGGGAATCATGAACCTGAGACTCCTCTAAAGAAATACAGTGGAAACACATAAGATGAAAGGCTTTAAAGGCTTTACAAATTATATTTGGATGGGGGAGAGCAGAGAGAAAGAGAATGTGGGAAAAAGAAGAATGAAAAAGGACCCTGCTGTTTAGCTCATGCATAAACTGCATGCGCTCAGGCAAAGGTCACTCCTTTTATTTTCTCATTAATTTCAGTGACGGTAGATGGTATATGAAGAACAATCTAAAAATAAGAACAGCCAGAAATAGCTTAGGTTTTTGCGTGACAGCGTAGTGGGAAGAAAAACCTGAGCTGCAACTTCATTCTGTATCTTTACTTTTGACTTTTTAAAACATAGCAACTTAATTATTTAAGATGAACTGTAAATTTATTTAGAAAGCTAAACAAAAATCAAGTGGTCTACTTTTTATGTATTTTCCACTAAAGTCCTTGTACGCTCTGTACACTGAAATCAGTTCCTCTTTGTGGCTTTTTTATCCACCATTGTTGGTGAGAAATGGTGTAATTTGGACAGTTTTGAGAGTGAATTGTCTAGGTGCTAAACATAAGTGAGGAAAACACTAAGTACCAGGCTGAGCTGTAAATAAACAGAGAAGGAATAACAGCTTTGGCAAGCCTGCAGGTGCCTGCAAAAGCTGGCACAAGGAAACTGCCATCCACAGCAACTGAACACACAGGCTGGAATGGGAACATAGAAGGGATCATGAATATTCTGCAGAGAGGATCATGAATGGCTGTGTCAAACAAATCTTCAGGAAACAGGAGCCCTTCATACAGAGGCTGATGCAACATCTGCCAAGGTTTTCATAGGGAATAAAGGGCCAATATCTAGAAGCTGATCTCCAGACAAGGTGCATAGATTCTCCATTGGTGTGGAAGGATTTTTAGCATTACTCCACCAGCTTCTTAAATTTTGCAGCAAATGTGCAAATCCACATTGACTTGCAGTATATTTGGCTGTACGTTGAGCCTAGATTTTCAAAAGGAGGACAACAGCTGCCCAGAGTTTAGTTCTCATCTCCTGTTTATGCCAAATAGCAGTATGAACCTTATGGCCAACACATGTTGCAGTGTTCAGTTCCTCTGCAGAGGTTATTCACTAATAAATGTCAAGTGATAATCAGCAACAATTAGATGGAACCTTTGCACTGTATTAGAAGTGAGGTGGCCTGGTCAGAGCACTGACTTTGAATTTTGCATTAAATCCTCAGTACATGACATTTCCTATACAACCATGGTTGTATTTCTGGTGCGATCACAGAGAAGAAAGGAATGTCCAAAACTCAGTGTATATGACAAAGATTATGAGATACTCCAGGTGTAGCTGCACAATGCAGTAACTTTGGCAGTAAAGGTGCCTTAGTGATTTCTTGCTCTCTTGCAACCTCCCCGTCTCCATCCGTGCACTGTGATCTATTATTCTACTCAGTTTGTGAAAGTTCCCTGCAGACCAGACCATTGAAATGATCTGGGCTAAAAATATCCCCTCACACCCCCATTTCTTTACAGACTTTTTCACTGAGATCTAGTTGATATTGATGCTCCAGCAGCTGCTGACCTGTCCTGAAAAGGACCTTGAAAACTGACATGTCATACTCTAACATGAGATAATGAGCTGCAGTAATCCAGAGGGATGTCACAACAAAACCGTTGTAAATTCATTGTTTCTGAAGGGAAAGAACACACTGCCACACAGATAGGGGTTATGTCTGGTGCCACTTAATTGCTATTGGGGCTAGGGATGGAAGAAAAACCAACTGAAGGCAAAGTAACAAAATATATCCCTATGCAATTGTTCTAATCTCCTTGTTTTTTCAAACACCTACTGTTCCCACAAGATAGCCAGACTCCCAGGCTTCAGTTACATCAGTAACACCATGTCCTCTTGGACTGCCTCTCAGCAATCAGTTTCACAGTACTGCCCAAAGCGGGCCACTGCTTTTTTTCATGCCCTACAGAAAGAAACGGCGCAGAGAACTTCCCAGCTGCAGAAATAATACAGGTCTTCTAAGTCCTGCCCAATGCACTAGCTACAAAGCCTCACCTCACCTATTTGGTGAGGCCCATTGGCCTCCCAAAGGGACTGGGTGCCATGTGCAGTGACAGGACTGGAGATCACAGAGCAGGGAGGAGAAGCATCTGGAGGGGAGCTGAGGTGCATGGCTCTAAGCATGCATTTGTTTGTCAGTTTCAGTACCAGAATCAGTGATTAAAAGTTTGTTAATTGGCAGCAAATTAAATCAGTTGAAAATCCCCTGGCACGAAATTGTTTCTGGCTTGCCAGAGGGGAAAATTGATTCAACACAGGAATTTGGAAATAAACTGGTACAGTCACAGTGGTCTGGCAACAGATCTGAGGGTGAAGATATGGAAAACAGCAAATTATATAGCTCATGTTGTACAGCAGCTGCTAATCTGGGGCATAAACGTAACATGGCTCTTTTAAGCCAGGAGAAGGACTGATAATAACATTTTATCCTGGCTTTTGTTAACTGCAGTTAAAAACTGCAACGTCAACAGAAAAAAGTTCTAAGAGAAGCACCAGAAGTGATTAACAGGGATATATCTTCAGGAGATAGATGTTTACATGCTTGGCTTAGGAGAAAGCTGCCAAGCAAAGAAAAGACAGAAGGTTCTTTCAAGGGACTTGTGTGGAGTCACAGCATTATACAGAATATCAACACAGAAGAAAAAGAAAATTCATGATAACTGTACAGATTCTGACAGTCAGTCAAAATAGGCCAAAAACCTCAAGCGGCTGTCTTGCTACATGTTATCAGCAGAAAGCTGTATTCAACATTCAGAGACATATTAGAAAAAGCCCTTGCATTTACATGTGTGATCCCAAGCAAAGAAGTCAAGGAAGACAGCTTTTTTTGGCTCTGAAAGCTACAAGTCAAATTCAGAAAGGATAATTCACAACTCACACGTAAGTTAATGGCCATTATGTTTGCTCAGACAAGGCCTGAATTTGATTAAATGGTTATGGGCATGCAGACTACATACTATATAAACAAAAATCTGTTTTGCAATGAGATTATTTATATTGAAGATAATTTCAACTGCTGCTCTGAGATCTTACTTTTGGTTAAAAAAGAAAATGTCCTCAAACGACTGTGACAGTCAAAGTACAATATTCCAAGAAAGATTCTTATTTGCAAAGACTGGCAAACAGCCTGTTCAGAACCTTCAATGAAACATGCAGTTGGAAAAAGAACCTGAGTGTTTTCTGATTCCAGAAGCAATGCAGCAGTATCTCATGGTGCCTAATGTTTTAGAGTGAGTGGACTTGAGCAGGGTGGTAAACACTTAAGAATGACTGAAGCTCGAAAACAAACCAAAAGAAGCCTTGAGCTCGCTCTTGTAGTAAGTGGGAAAGAAGTGAGGGAAAGCTTGGCAAAAATCAGCATAATAGTAGGCTTATTGTTGAATCTGAAAGCTTCATTTGACAACAGTGTCCCTTTTCTGGGAAGCTGCACAACCACTCTGAAAGCGCTTTCTATAGAGATGATAAATCTATGGTGGAGATTTATGCACATTCAGATTAAGTCAGGAAATCAGTAATGAAAAGGATAATTAAATAGAGAGACAAAAACCTAGAGGAAAAATTACCAACCCCCCCCCCCCCCCAAACAAACACAGCTAACAATACACCATGATGTATCAGGTCCTGGGATTCTGACTCTGACTTCAGCCCCCATTCTTGCTCAAGCAACATACAGGGTGAGTAACCTCATACTCTTCCTCACTGCGTTTCCCAGGACACTGCACAGCAGCAGAGTCTGAGCTGTAGCAGAGTGTGTGAACATATGAGGCTTCATATCTTTAGTTCTCCCACCTCAGTGTTCCTTTTTTGCACAAGCTCCTGATTCATCAATAGTGGAAAGGCATAGGAAGAAAAAATATTCTATACTCATACATGGGATCGTTTGAGACCACAGCCTTCCTTCTCTTGTGGAGGCATCCAGAAAGGAAGGGAAAGACACAGAGATGGCTCTCAGTGACACCAGCCAACCCCCCAGAAAGGATGTGGTTGGCTGGAAGAGTTTCTGATAGAAGCTTGCAGTTCCAGGATGTTGAAGCTGTGTTAATTTAATGTTTCTGGACACTGAAACTGTATTAATACTTATCTTTTGATAACTTCCACCATGCATTCAGGATGCTGGTATGTGTTCAGCACTAGGAAACAGCTGAAGAGATACATCCTTTAGTTCACAGTCATGGTAAACTTCTGTTCTGTGGTTAGACTAGACACTGGGCTAGAGAGGCTAGTCTCAGTATTTAGCTTAAGGCATCCAACTTGAGTGCCTAAACCAGCAGCCTCAGTGCCTGTGTTGTCAGGGAAGCTCTAGGTGTCCCACTGACTCTACAGGAGCCTTCAGCCACATAATCACCAGTCAGGTGCCTGATGTTAGACTGCGAAAAACTTCAGTGCAGGGATGACCTAAACAGCCACAGTGCTACTTACATTGCTTTGCCTGTAAGGAAAACTACCCTCAGTGACCCAGCAGCCTTCTGCCACAGTCTGACTCCAGCACCTTCCTGCTTTATGTTCCAAAAGGGCTTGGTCCACTCCAAAACTCCAACAACAAAAGAACAGAGAATGTCCATTAGCTGGTAGCACTAGCAGATGGCTGCCCTCTCTGAACTCGATACTGTGAGCAGAACATCTGTAGATTCGTAAGCAAAATGAGAGCTTTTGAACATTACACTCTCATTTTATAACCAATAGCCCAGTCTTCCCAGGCACAAGTAAGCGAGGTGCTGTGAGAGCTGGCTCTTTTGACACAAATGTCACATCGCAGTGTTGATGGTAAAGCAAACACACTGACAAAATAAAATTCAGTGAAAAAGTCCTTCCCGTTTGCACCACTGCAACTCTAACACATGTAAACTCAATACTGTGTCATAGTCCAGTGAGCAAATTGCCGCAGCTTTGAAGATGTGGTATACAAATACAGCAGCTCCGTGAGAATGTTTAATTTGTGTGCCATGACTTTTTAATTAATTCATTTATTTATTTACTAAACCTTGTCCCACTTCCCTAAAGTGGATTCAGTCCTAGTGCCTGATCAATCTCATGTGGGAGCCAAGAACAGATGCAGATGAAGAAACCTGACACACAAAGATATAGATCTGCTTCCAAATTTTGCAGTGTGAAGCGTAGTAGAAACTATTTACAATCCTTTCTCCTACACCACTGAACAGAAAAACCCTGTGTTCCACAAGAAGTGTGGCAATTCCAATTTCGACATATGAGTTCTGTCCTAGGCAGTGTACAAAATGGTATTTCATCCCTTGTCCTCCTGCTTTCTGCTAATAAGAGTAATTTACAACAGATTTCCATAGGGCCTGGGTGAGTTTATAGATGGTAATTTACTTTCTGCTACTCATAAGCAAGGCTTAATTCAAACAACAGTCTTGAGGTAAAGAGCACCATGTCATTTACTAATCACACAATTCAAGACAATTTCCCTTAAGCACTGAAGTTGATAGCAGATATTCCACTGCTGGAGATGTGTGGGAGTTTAACTGATACTTACATTGGTGTAATGAATGAAGGTGTGTAACGGATGGATGCAAAGTAGGGACAAGTCTTGAGGGCTGGCTTTGCATATGGACGGTACTCAGGAAAAGTCATCTGCATAAGATAATCCTCGCCAGGAGGAAAAAGAGAAGAGCAAAAATGTTCAGTGCTTTGGAGCGTGGTTTCAAAATCTGGAATTCAATACAAAATTTACCTGGGAAGTACTGTAAATAATGGAAGCAGCAAATTTGAATCATACATTAACTACTGCAGTCAGGAGGTTTGGCGGTAGAGATTATTGCTGTTGATACAGTGACATGGCTGACAGTATTTGAAAAGAGGGTTGGCCAACAGGCAGGAACATATAATCAAGCTGGAAAAAACCCAGTAAATGCAAGGATTACAGCTTCAGTGTTATTACACAGCACGCAGGGAATTTAAGTAGTAAAAAGTAGATAATAATGACAGATGAAACTAAAAGGTATCAAAAAAACAAAGGGTAGCAAGGCTTGATCAATCATCAGTGTGCCTTAGGAGAATAATGATCATAACAGAAAATACACCAGCAGCGTGATTCAGAAATTACCAAGGTAACAAGGTTTAATTCGGAAGGATGCCAGGCACAGATTCACTTATCTCTGGAAAGACTCAAGTGAAGCTCAACATGGTAGAATCCAAATTCCTCAGAAGCAAAAGGGAAGTGTCCCCATGCCTCTGTGCACTAGGAAAGCAGCACCACTGTTTAACAAGGAGGGAGTCCCAGCTCAGCAAGTGCCTCACCCATGGCAGCACAGGAAGGCTTTATGAGAACCAAGGAGTGAAGGCAGTCCTCCAGCAGGACTCCACCTTATAGCATCTGTTGAAAGTTACCCTAAATTAAATCTACTTAAAACAGCACTCTGGCTAAAACAAGAACAAAACTTGTCTAGGTGCAGTTTCTTGATTCAATGCACAAACACAGCTTACTATTGTCAAAGACCAGAAAGAACAGCTCATGGGCTGAAAGAAGACAGAGTTGACACTACAAGAACAGAAGACAAAACTGGAAAAGCAACATATATATACACACATAATTAAAAAGCCCAACACAACTTTGGGGTCATCCTTTGTACAAGTGCCCTACTGTGTGTAACAGAATTCAGGCAATACTTCTGTAGCCATGGTTCCCAAATCTTCTAGATCATAATGAGCATTTTGCATTTACAACCCATTGTATTATATGAAAATATAATTCTTTATTAATTAAAATCCTTAGGCTGGCTTCAGAATTTTAGAAGAAAAATATTGTTCTATGCCAGAACACTATGCCAGAAGGACACGTAAGGAGTTAACTCACATAGATGCATATTGCTGCTTATCAGCACTTCACTGCCATTACCATGACAGCAAAGCAAAGACCATTTTGTTCTGCCCCATTGTCCCTTAGCAGAACTGCCAGTTGACTTCCAAATTCAGACTCATAACAGAAATTAGAGGCCAGATTTTGCATTGTGCCCTAAAAGCTCAATCTGATATGAAATTTAATGAAAAGGCAACGTGGAACAAAAGCCTGTCCTTTCATAAGGCTAAGTGAACATTAAGAGGCTGATTGTTGTGTTTACAGTAAGACATGGATAAGAAGAATCAAACAAAACTCAGAACAAGCATTTGCTGGGATAAAATGTGCCAAAAGCTACCTGCATCTTCTTTTGTTGCCCACAAACAAGTGCATGGATCAGGATGTTGCTGCTGCCTGCAGGACATGTATGTCTGAGAAGAAAGAGCATGGTACAATGAAATGACAGTAGGTACATCAACAAAGTGTATAAAACAGTAAGGAGTAGTCAAGACCACGTAACATGCCGACCATGATTATATTTCTGATCTGCATACCCAATAGATTAGAAATATTAACATGACAACTGGTGCAGGGCATCAGAACTGCATTTCCTGATTTACTCAACACACTGCACACAGTCCACCTCTAAAGAATAAAGAGCAGAGGGAGAGAATGCTACAGATGGGTAACAAGTAACAACTACCTTGTAGCTGGGTCGGGCTCTTTATCCAGCTCTACACAGGTCAAACAATTAAAGATTCTCTCTCACATGAAAAGAATTCTTTCACCAATCCCATTCACTAAAGCTGCACAAGTAAAATTACTGATACAAATTCTCCCACCATTCATTCCTGGGTAGAAACAATTAGGAGGAGATGGAGAAGTCAGGTGAGCAAGGCTTGGTGAAACAGAACTCTGGCACAAACAGGCTGGAAAACCACCTGAATTGAAGGATGAGAAGACAAGATGCAGGGGAAGCAGAATGCAGCAGGTCTTAGTCTCCTGGAGAAGAGATTCAGTGTGTGTGAACATCATGAAAGATCAAGATGGTCTTCTCCAGCCAACAATGTAGTTTGCTTATGCAGGTCTCAGAAGACATAGTTGCCTGAACAACCTGTTCCCTCTTGTAAAACCTCTCCTATCATCGTTTGCTGAGCTGACCACAAAATAACAAAGTACTTAGCTGTTCCCCCCAGTATGTCACAAACAGTATATAAACTGTGTTCTGTCTACAGCAAAGTAAGAGTTAATTTCCTCACAGGAACAGAGGCAGAGAAAGACACAGAAAGAAAGCAAGACAGAGCTAATCTGCAGGCTGCAACAGCTATGCCATTTGATTCCCAGCTTTAAATAAATCCTTTGAAGAAGAACAGGTTTTTAATGTGAAAAAAAAGCACAGCTTTTCAGTATGTATCATTGTTTATGGTTGCAGAAATTACTCTACTTGAACTCTAAACTGGATATTCAGTGTTGGAAAAAACAGTGGAAAATTTACATGCAGACCCCATCATTCCCACAGCTCCTGTGCCGCATCCAACACTTACTAGCTGCGGCAGTAATAAGTGTTACAGCAACAGCTGATGTTGTTTTGCAGGCACAGTTCAGAAACTTCACCTTGATCCCTACAATCCACAAGCTGAATGGTACAGCTGCACAATTGAAACACCTGAATAAACTACTGTAAAAAATAATGGATCATCTCTGTGAACGTCACGTGTTGAAAAGATCTTCAAGAACCACAGAAGAGAATATACCATGTGAATAAATGCTGTAGTTGTTGAGCTGGGTTTCAAAGCATTCCCTTCTGTCTCCTACACCGCATAAAATTAGACTATTAATATCAAGCAGAAATGCTAATAACTTTCTAAACAGAGTAAGTTTGCACTTACCTGAAGAAATATGGTAGCTTTGCCAAACTAATCCATGTAATCTACTCTTTTGTTAGGAAAGCACAAAGTTGAAGAAGAGGAGGCATGCCTAAGGGAGCTCTCAAACTGATGGATAATGTCCACAGAGAACAATGGGAGAACTTCATTATTCTTTTCTACTGCATAGATCCTGCTTCAGTATTTAAATGGTTCACCCTTGCCACCTATGAGATCTCCAGACTTTGTAGATTTGATAGCTCTCAAATCATCTCAGAATTCCCAAAGTTTTATCTTCCCCATGAAAAATTAAAAGATTTGCATCTGTTGTATAGGTCAATGAATGATGAAGAGGATCTCACCAAATGCCAGTTGTGTTTTTGTGAGTAACAGCTGTAAATTAAGGATTGTAAACTTGATTACGTGCAATGCCAAAGCTCTAGTCCCAGAAATAGTGAGTTGTAATGAAACAGGCTAGGAATCAGTTGTTAATTTTAACTAAATTATGTAAAACAACAGCTGCATGTCCAAAAGCAAAGCCCAAACCAACCAAACGCAACACAGAGACAAGCCTATACATATTTCTTCTAAAATGGCTCTATGAAGGGAGAAAACACCAGATTTAGAGTAAAACCTAAGGTTATACTTAAAAGTACAGTACAATGCAGTTCTGGTACTTGTTCCAGGGACATCAACAATTGGCTACAATCCTCTCATCAAAGAGTTGTGATTAACAAGATAGAAAGCTACATAGTGGTTGAGTAAGATGAAATTCTCACGATTAGCCAAACGTGGGTTCAGGAAGATATCATTTGTCATGCTCAGCATTCATTGCTATTGCAAAGCTGCTCTGAGATCAAAATCCTGATTGTAATTCATCAAACCAGTAACCACAGTGAGTCGAATGGCTGAGCAATTGTGATGACACAGCTGGCTGCAGGGATGGTGCTAGGAATTAATATGTGAAGCTGCTATCAGCCTCTAGAAAGCTTTGGATGAAGGGAAAAGCAGCATGGTAATTGCTCAGAACCACAACACAGCGAGGATATCAAAAGAGTTATTAAAACAAACCCTATCATGTCACGCTGATTTTTGAAAGGGAAAAAATAGGTCTGCTGCTGTAATTTAAACAAAGGATGTGTCCACACATCTCTTCACCTGATTTGGGCAGAAAAGTTTAATTCTATTCTCATTCAGCATCCATCCCGGTCCATATTGAGCAATGTGTGTGATTTCCCCACCACTGCCCTACCTCTAGTGCTTTCACAGTAACTAGCCTCCAGCAGCTATAAATACAGGCTATATTCAGAGTGGGAGCATCAGGAGAAAGAATCGGCATGCTGGCCAATTCAAGATAACTGTCTCTAACCAAATCCTGCTTAGCTTGCTCCCATAAGTCACCTCAGAGAAGCCTTCAATGTGACTGAAATACAGCAACAGTATTCCCCCTCTTTGGTTTGTGCTTCCTATTGCCTTTTTCACTTTGACCCTTCATCTCTTCTCCGTGGGATTCTTGGCTTAAGTGTACAGGGGTTTTTTTAATCTAAATATAGCAGCTCTTCAGCCTTTTTGTCTCTCTACTACAACCTTGGCTGCCTTTAATAAATCCTGCATGAAATCAGGCCTAGTTTGTATTGTAATCAGCTTTGGTGACTTATGCTTTTAATTAGTCCTTAATATTCCTCCAGTCTGCAAGGATGGTGCATTATAAAGAACCCTTTCTACGTGTCATTGTGGTTTCAACTGGAAGGGAAAACAATATTTCACAAATGGCATGGATACAAGTCATATATGCAATTTATCATACATCAGTATGACTCTGTTCTCTCCAGCTGGAGCAGCACATATGCTAATATATTTTTCCAACTGAAAAAGTACCTTGTGATTTCTTATTCCACAAGGAGCAGAAGTCCAACAAGTCCCTTACTTGGATACAACCGCTATGGGATTCTCAATTTACTGTAAATTGCTGGATCCGAGTAGCCCCTCTCCAAAACCACAGTGGGCCTCCAGTGCCTTGCACACAAAGATTTAACAGGTTAATTGACCAAATCATGCTCACTTCAGTAGCCCCTTTGTGTTCAAGATTTGACCCACAGAAGAACTCTGAAAGTTTAGAGCACAGCATAAGTGGCAAGTATTATTGGGTCACATTTTGAGGTTCAGAATCAGTTGTTACTTGATGTTTATTCGGCAAACTTCCATTAGAGTATGGAACCAAAAACCCAGTAAGGACCTCCAAATTTCAGCCATTATTAATCATTCTGTGTGTCATTTAAATGTAATACTGTGATATCTTTTACTCTTGCCTGATGAGATATCATTCCAAATAAAAGATATTCAACTGTCACTTAAAAAGTGTGATTTATTGCTAGTCAACATTCTCATCTGATTGTTGAATGAACCAAGAAGTTTCTATGAGGGTTCTTGAAACAAACTTTCAGTACAGTTATATTTGTTGCCAATTTCTGACTGTTAACAATAATTAGAATGATAACTGCAGAAATGAGGTCTGGAAAAACACGTATCCTAAGAATATTAACTGTGCAAAAACTAGGAACTTTTTTTAAGACATCAAGATCTTTTCCCATCATATCAGACATACAAGACAGAAAAACTAATGGGCCCAATGCCATTAGTGCCACCCAGATTTCACCTTCTGTAACCTGGCAATCTGCAGCACCAGGTCTAAAGGCATATTTGTCAATCTCATGGTTTTCAGATATTATCTACCTTGTAAAGCAGGCTCATTTCTAGAATTCAAAGATGAAGAGACTCACCTCCTGTCAGCTGCGAAAATGACATTTCAGCCAGAAAAGAGCACTTGAACTTTGTACCATCAGTGGTAGAAGGTCAGGTCACATGTCTGACCTCAGTGTCTCATCTCTCAGAATCACAGTCAGTAACTGATGATTAAAAATGGACTGTTAAAGAGAGAAAGCATGCAGTGTGGCTTCAGCACTGAATTTTCCCAGCTTCCAGAAAAGTGCATCTTGGGCACATTTCTTCTGCCATGGTGGAAATTACCAGGATTTTAATCTTTCAGGGTTTGAAAAAGAGAAATGCCAAACAGCACTGGAGTGTGTCACTTTATATGGGTGACAAATCCCAAAGTCTCCATAGTGACCAAGGCCAGGCTCCTAAGCCCCTTGCAGAACTGAAAGATTAAAGCTTGAGAGACAGTGGGAGGAGAAGGACATTTTTCTTAGTCTTGTCTGATTTTGCTCTGAGGCTGCCAGAGCTTGAAAGAAGGTAAGCCTAAACTGTGTTAGGTTCTCGGTGTTTCCAAAAGCTGTCTTTACTCAAAGGTACACTCTGAAGAAATAGCAGGCCAGACTCCAGAAATTTCATTCCTTCTACTTCTGCAAACTTCAAAAGAACTTCAACAAGATTTTATGCAAGCATTATAATAATTCAGCCTCAGTTAAATGAAGCTTAAAAGGAAAACTTACTTTGTGTTCAGTCCTAGGAAAGGATCAAATCTAACCCCTTTTAAAAAAACCCGGCTTCAGTACGGGAGAATTTTATCCCAAATTCCTGAACACTAACTATATAATGATTATTGAAGAATTATCTCTTGCATTGTTTCTTGGAACGCAGGTTTGAAACACCAAAAGAAGTCTGGGACTCAGAGCTTCCAGAAAACAGGAAAATGCATGTTTTTAAAGCCCTCAGTAAAATGAATCAGAAAAATATTGTCCCGAGTGTAAGATAAATGAAGGGGAGAAATACTTTTCTATATTAATCTGAATCATGTACACACAGAATTAACGAAAAAAAGGAAATTCTGATTATTACATGCTCAAATTCCAGGGAAAGAGCCAAATATATCAGGTTAGGCTTTTCCTCATATGCAGAGCAGAAATATTTCATAATCATTTGCAATGCATACAAAAAATGTACCATTTTAAAAGCCAAATGATGTAAATCAAATACAGAGCTGCCTTCACCAAGCTCACTTTTACCCAGAGATTTCAATGAAAGCAACTTACAGCAGTATAAATGAAGAGAACTTTACAAAACCCTTGTCCTGACAGTCTCATTTTAACAAAAGCTGGCACTTCTGCCATTTGCACAAAGTGGAGACATTTCCTGTTTGCTGCATAGGAACTGAAGACAGAAATCATGTGCGTGCCAGTCAGTTCTCTTATCTGAAACACTGGGAAAATACATTAAACTGACTTAGCGCAGTCTAGACAGGCTTAGCATTGTGATCCAGGTATATCCACAAGTAGAAGAACAGACCCAGCCTATCCTGGCAGGTGTCTGTTCCAACGCTGCTGAGGGAAGTTTCTCAGCCTCTTTGAATACTCCAGCATTTCAAAGCCTGTACAGTCAGAAAATCTTTCCTCAAATCCAACTCCTGTTTTCCTTTCTGTAAATTAAACTAAATTCCCCATGTACAGCGGACGGAGAACTTATCACTGTTCCTCTTAGAACAATTCTTACATTCTCATTTTTATCTTCACTCAGCTTTTTCTTTTTTAGACTAAAAAGTCCCTTCCCCACTCACTCTACTCTCACCCTCCTCTTTTCAAGGCTTCCCTTATCCCTCTTGGCAAACCCTCCTGGAGCCTCTGGAGCAGCGAGAGGAGACGGAGCATGTTTATCAGTTAATTAGGAAGCTGAGCCTGTAGGAGCCCGCTCTGTCGGGATGCTTTTCCTGCTTTGGGAACTCGCGGTCTCAACTGCCGTATGCCAGCCCTGCTTGCACAGACCAGCCAGCAGAGCCAGGCCCTCCTCCCTTCAAACCCTCCAGCTTTGATCTCCCCCATATCAAACCCGTTACAGCCTCCGTGGGGTGGTGGGAGGCAGCGGGCGCTGCGGTAGTTAGTGGTGGCGTGTGGCTCAGGGCAGGCACCTTATCTCCACGCAGTGCAGTCAGGCTCCGGTCTGTGGCGGGACATCAAGGCAGGTCCGACCGACTGGAGCTTTAATTAGGAGGCTGAAATTATAATATTATGTTAAAGAACAAAGAGCCTCCAAAGGAAAGAGGGGGAGAGGGGAAAAAAAAATATGTGGTGCATATCTGACAAAGATAAATTGGATTATTCAAAATATTCCTGATGAAATGTTACATTTTGCCACTAATTATCAATCTGTTTTATCTCCACACCAGCTGGGCATTTTTGTGCATGCAAGACCTGCCTTACCAATGATCTTAAGATGTCACTGTAGCGTTTACATCTTTTATTTCAAGATTTAAATAACTAGGAAGTAGCTAATGTAATTCACTGCTGTGAAGAAAGGCCGGCTGGTTGAATGCTTTCCAAAGTGGTCTTCTCCTAATGAACTTCTTTGGACTGTGAGTAATGAAGGCTTTATTCAAATCATGGTTAAGAAAGATTTTGATAACGTAATTCTTAAAGGAAGAGCAACATTTCATACGTTTAAGATATCTTTATTAGTCCTATGCTGCCTCAAGTAGCATTAAAGCATTGTGAAGATTTGGTATTGTTCTTTCTGAATGCGACTTCTGAGATTAACAGGTTCTAGTTGCAGTGGTGCTATAGAAATCAAGCAATTATCTCGTAAATGTTCAGTGATATCTTACCAATTACAGTCTGACATGATTACAGTGCCATTTTGCTGTAAAAACATGTATTGTTTAAGTATATTTATATATCACAGTAAGTACATAACTCCCCTGATCCCTAGTATACCTACCTGCAAGCAGTGTGCTTTGCTACCTCGGTTATAGCTTGCCATTTGGGACGACTATGCCTAGATTAATCTACTGGAGGTGTCATTAAACTTTCCTTTTGTGTATGATTTTTGTGATCGTTTTCAACTGGAATAAGAGAAAACACCTAATAGCTTCCCTTCAATATCAGCTTTCAGCAATATTTTGCGTTCTTGGTGACGTTATGAACTTCTGCTGGAAGTGTTCTGGCAAATATTGCTTTTATGGGACTGAGCTTGACAGGGTGGCCAGGAAGAATGAAAATGAAAAGAAATTCAATTTCTGACATGAGGTTTGCTTGGCCAGTTGCTAGGAGGGGACAACAATAAATGTATTTGAGCAACCATCTACAACTGTATTAAGTAATGAAGTGTAATCAATGGACATGGGCTGATCTCATCCTTCACAAAAGGTTGACTCCCACTGAGCATGGGAACCTGATGGATACACTGTGTAATTATAGATTTCTGAAGCTGGTTTTATTTACAGCAGAGGCTCAGCTCAAAAAAGACTGCTTAATTCTAGAACTTTGGGGGTTTTGCTTTTATTTCCCAATAGTGAAATTTTGAACTCTAAATTCAGCGTGCCAGATTTCCCAAAGTAGGAACTGAATAAGAAAGCAGAATTTGATCTCTTGGGGCTACTCTTTTTTTTTTTTTTTTCCTCCAGATAATTCCTTATGGCTATTGATGCAGGGGAAAATCCTGGTGGTTTTACTTGTGTAAATAGTCCTTACCCACGTGACATAGTGAGTGGGGAGCAGTCGTCTACCTATGTAAGAAAGCCCAGCAAGAAATGTTTTACAATGAGGGTGGTAAAACACTGGCACAGATTGCTCAGGGAGGTGGTGGATGCACCATCCCTGGAGACATTCAAGGCCTGGCTGGATGTAGTTCTGGACAACCTGACCTAGTTGGAGATCATTGTAGGGTTATTGCACTAGATGATCTTTGAATGTCCCTTCCAACTCAAACTTTTCCATGATTCTATGATTCTATATCATAGAGTTCATTTGAGTTGAATCATTCCATGATTCTATAATTTTATATCATAGAGCTCCTTTGAGTTGCTTGGCTGCAAAGTAGGCTAGTGGCATCAGAAGACGCTAGCTTTTGCTTCCAATTGACTTAGGCTGGAATACAGCTTGTTTCTTGAAGCAAGGTCAAAAAATGTGGAGACACATGGAAGAAACCGAAATCAGTTTGCTCAGCTCATCATTTTTCTTG
>JBCJKH010046163.1:3116-16056 GCA_039877255.1 Loriculus beryllinus | reverse complement strand
CTGTGGCTGCCCCATCCCTGGCAGTGTTCAAGGCCAGGCTGGACACAGGGGCTTGAAGCAAGCTGCTCCAGTGGAAGGGGTCCCTGCCCGTGGCACAGCTTGGAAACGGATGAGCTTTAAGGTCCCTTCCAAATAAAATCATCCCAGGATTCCATGATAAGATGGTAAAATCTGCCCAAAGCAGCGTTGTATAAATACAGGGCTGTGTAACAGCACAGGACAGCAGCACACTTCATGCTCAGCTATAAGAGAACAGGAGAGCCTGGATGTTTTGAAGGAGCCTATATTTAGAAGAAGCCATTACAATGAATATCTATTTGAAATAGTTGTAAGTTCAGGTACAAAAGTAAAACATCCTCAAGCATACAAGACACCTCTGAATACTGGTACACAGCTGTGAAAGGATTTCTAGCCAAAAACCTGCTAAAATAGTGCTTCCCCCCTCTCCCGGCCCCTCAACAGCTGGCATACTCCTGCAAGCTGCTGTCCAGCAGGATAGTTCCTTCCTTTCCCACGCTTTGGAGCCGGTTCCGATTACAGCTCCCAGTGATGGCAGCATCCCACAGGGCAGGCGGAGCACGGCGCCCTGGGGACCACAGCTCGGGGATGCTCCATCCATCTTTTGAGTCCAAGAAAACTGCACAAAGTGCCCTTAAAGAACATCTTCAGTGTCAAAGCATCCTGCATAGTGTTAACTGCTTAAAACCAGCACAGGGCAGGCTGGAGATAACCTGCAGGGATTTCCATGCTCCATCCTCTCGTCCATCTGACAGTCCCTGTGTTTCATTTCTCTTTTCTACAACCCCAAAAGGACCAGAAGGTGCCTCCACTTGCCATGAAGGCTGGCAGATATGAAATTATCAGTTAAAGTCAACTATCAGCTAGAAAGGGGAATGCCCTAAAGAAGCTGATATATTATATCAGCATAGATAATCTTTAAGGTCCCTTTCAAACTATTCCATGATTATCAGGGAACAGTTTGGTTCAAGCTGTTTCCAACTTTGCCAACAGAACTTTCACAAGGTTTTCTCTCCTCAGATATCAGATATGCCACAAAGGCTCAATCACTGTAGGATCTTTTCTTGCTATTTCTTTACAGCAAAGCTGACATCAGGAATACAGACATTACAGCTGCTACAACTGATGCAAAAGAGCCTCGTAAACAAGGAAGGACTGAATATCAACACCAGCACAAATATCTAAAATATACTGTGCATATTTAACCTGCTAAGATTTATTATATATATAATACATATATATTTAAATAGAATAACACCAGAGGATAAAGCAGTATGTAGACCTGCTGGTGGGGCATACTACTACTGAGCCCCAAGATGTTACAGAGTTGCACTAGACAAAACATGTAATTTCTTTCAGAAGGCATTAAGCTTGCATTTTAAAGACTAAACTGCTGTAGAAAGGCCTTTAGACATGTAAAGCACTGTTTACAGGGAAGGTTTTGAGGGTTCAGTGATTTTCCAAGGAAATTATTCAAGCTTCTTCCTCTGAAGATGCTGGTAAACAAGGCCATATTTCAAGTTTGATGCAGTACAGCGATTCCAAGCTCCTTCAGTGCAAATTACAACTCAATCAAGTTACACAGAACGTCTAAATAACGTCTGCAGTTCACTAGCCAAGGTATTAAAACAAGAAACAGTGATGAATTTGGCTGTCACATGCTCTGTACATCACTGTGTATCCCATGCACATGTCATGACCAAGAGGGATTTACAGTGGAATTGGAGCAGGTCTCCTGGAAAAATCTCACATTCTGGCAATCTCTATCTCAACATCACATCTTCCTAAATTTGAATCTCATAGCTTAAACAAAATCATGCAAATAGGCCATTATTTAAATACAGCTCCCTGTTTCCCCTTTTCTCTTTCCTCCCCACCTTCCTAGATATACTTAAGTCACTAAAGCCTCCTCTCTCCTTATTCTTATGAGGAACCAGAGAGAGGTGCTGAGCTGGGAGCACAGCCTGTGAGAAACAGATCAGCATTAAGTGCAGTATCTGTGGCCTTGAAATGTGCCCTCAGAAGGGTTCTTAATTTGGCTTTTCACGATGGATCGGCACACCTGTAATTTAAAAGCAATTTGGAGCAGCAGTAGTTTGACTTGGAATTAATGAGCTTTTGGCAACTGCAAACAAGACGGTAATGCAAACCCGTTTAAACTCATGCCTGTATATAACAGGAAGAGCATCATTTTAACTTGGTTATATACAAAGGCTTTTCTTCTGCAGTATCTTGCTCTCAGTAGCAATTTGCCAACTCCACCCAATTGTAACAGATCAGTAGAAACAAAGGCAGCAGCTAAATTAATAGTGTTGAGTAATTAAATGTTTTAAGTGACTTTGTGCAGTATGATTGAATATATTCATGAAAACCAAACCTAAAGTAAAATAACCTCAGAAAGTACCTGAGAAATCTAAACACATAGAACATGGGATATAAACAGAATTCATTGCTTGTTTAAATCAATAGCCCACTACTCATGGTAAATCACAGCACTGTAGTTCAAGCAATATTCTGTGTATCACGGCAGACACTGAGGCTAGGAATGCAAGGAAAAATAATCATCAAAGGACAAAAGCAAACATGACAAGATTGAAGGGCTAAAGCAAATTAAAATGGGATTTACTAAAAGAAACAGCAACCAAGGTGAAGGCAGGTTAATAGATACATCTGTGTTGGACATGATTGTTTGCTTGTTTATGCTTTAATTTGCACTGTTAGTTCGGAAATCAGTTGAGAAACGGCTACAGGTAAAGAAATCTGCATGTTTAGCAATAAAATCTGTTAGGAAGAAAATAGTTTTCAGTATGCATTGAAAGGTTCACACTCTTCTAACCACAATCTTATAGCATCAGATGTCTGAAAACTGCAACTGAAGCTCACCAGTGAGAGCAGACCGAGCACTGCTCAAGCAAGTGACACAAGACAGCACCCAAGTGAGTCTGGGTAAAGTGTCTGCAGATTTTGCACACAGATATGTTCACAAATTGCCATATTATACCAAAAATAAGCTAAAAGGCGGAAAGGTTGGTTAAAAAAGTGAATTGCTCCTCTAAGAAACAAATTAAAATGCATCCCATGTAAGAGTGAAAACTGAACACTGAAGCTAAAGAATTACAGCTCTTGGTAAGGAAATAGTTAAAGGTCCTTTATCAAATGCACTGAAAACCAGAGGGTCTTTAGCCCCAAATTCTCATCATTGCCTTCAAGTCACGATGATGTGGGCTTTCTGTCATTCACCAGAGTTATCGTTTGTTTCTGATTAAAAATTTCATTAAAAGAACCAAGGTATAAAAAGATGTATTTGTTACAGGTAACAAATATACGGGTAACAAATTATGGGAGCAAATGCCAAGAGAGAAGAAAACAGAATGAACCTCATTGAGCGTGGTCCCAACTTGGGAACACATAAAAAAGACCCCAGCAGACCAAGGGGACCATCACCTTTAGTTTGTAAGACCAGAGGTAGGAGAGTACTAGCTCTGTACAACCAAGTTATTCTATCCTCATTACAAGCCACATTACACCACATCCATAGGGAAGAGATGTTTAAAGCATCACGCTCCCACAATTAGTCTCAGTCTGGTTGTGCTGGCCAATAATCAAGATTACTCTGCTTGTCTTCAATCAGTCCCATGCAAGGGGCACCACCATCAGTGACAGCAGCGCTGCATTTTCATTAAGCTTTCTCCCAAAGTCATTTCAGATGACAGAGATATTGATTTTCCTGAAGAGGAAGGAAACTCAACACACAGCAGTTAAAGGAACACCCAGCCATCAGGAAACCTGAAACTGACGGGTCTCAAAGGGCAAGATCTTGTCGTGATGTCTCCATATGAACGTGGAGCGCATATTTAATTCTGAATTACGTTCTACTGAAGCCAGAGCAACAAAACCTAAGGTAAGCAGAGACCTCTTAGTTCATCTAACCCCCTTGCTGTGGTAGGAAAGTTTATCCTCCAGCTAATTATTTAATCTAATTATTATTAGCTAATTATGTTGTCCTGATTTTCTGTAAGTGACACAACTAAAACCCTTTTCACTTGCTTCCTGTGTATATCTGCTATTTGCTGCTTAAGAATTCATAGCACTATTGACCCAATGCCTTTCTGAGATTGAATTTTTCCTGATGATTCTGTGGCTGCCCCATCCCTGGCAGTGTTCAAGGCCGGGCTGGACACAGGGGCTTGGAGCAAGCTGCTCCAGTGGAAGGGGTCCCTGCCTGTAGCAGGTGGTTGGAACTGGATGAGCTTTAAGATCCCTTCCAACACAAACCATCCTCTGATTCTATTCTATGAAAAAGGGCATTTTTAGCCCATCACTGTTCAACAGAAGGTGCACTCAGGGAGGAGTGAACTGAGTAGTGCAGAGGCAGCTCCCCCCATGCCCAACATCCATAGGTACCAGGACACACTTTCCACAAGAACACTAGTTCCCTCCAGTGAGGAGGGCAAACGGCAACCTTCAATGTTACACTTGTTCAGGGAGCTGTTCCACTAGAGATACTCATCTGTCTGCCTTACAGAGGAGCAAAAATGAGGGACAAGGGGTAACGGGTTAAAACTTAAACAGGGGAAGTTTAGATTGGATATAAGGAAGAAATTCTTTCCTGTGAGGGTGGTGAGGCACTGGAATGGGTTGCCCAAGGAAGTTGTCAGTGCTCCATCTCTGGCAGTGTTCAAGGCCAGTTTGGATGAAGCCTTGGGTGGCATGGTTTAGTGTGGGGTGTCCCTGCTTATGGCGGGGGGTTGGAACTAGATGATTTTAAGGTCCTTTCCAACCCTAATGATTCTATGATTCTAAGTAGGCAGCTGCAATCTGCTGTATAAGCTTATCTGTCCTGTTCTTCATACAGGAAACCTTCCAGTATATGATCCTTTTTATTGCCTATAATAGTGTTCTGTCACACATAGTCAGCAACTTTGTATAAAGTATAACTCTGTATAAAGTGGAAAAAAGGAGTAAAAAGACTGCAAATATTTTTCTAGGATGGTAATGAAACTGGAGCTCTTCTTATAAAGCTGATACTGAGCTATTTCATGTTTTAGGTATACATAACATTATGCAGTGTAAATGAAGGTGCCTCAACCCATATTGCACCACTCTTAATATAAATAAGTTTAATGTGCAATATTTTATTTAATTTTGTAATCATGCAAAACTGCATGATCTTGTATGGCGACATAACTTTGTATTCATGGCTGATTTTTTCCCTTAAACACAAGAAAATAATGTGGGTTGATGCAGTGTCCTAACACAATAGGGGCTAATGAATAGAGCTTGCTGCACTCAAGAGACTGTAGTTCAATTACTAGTGGTGCCAATCAAGTCAGAAATATTAACCATGGTAACAGCAGATTTGAGTTGCATGGAATGAGGCGGTGGCTTCTTGAGGAAGATCGCCTCTTGAGAGGGAAGGGAATGCTCACAGCAAGAGTTGCAGAAGGTTGGAGACTGCTTCTCTGTAGCAAAGGAGAGCAATTCTCAGCTCATGCTACAGAGAGCTTTCTGCTGTTTGTGCATGTTTTCGTTGCGAGTGTGTCTGAGAGAGGTCATAACTATTCAGAGTGACTAACTACGGGGCCAATACTATGCATAACCTCTAGAACTGTTTCCTACATATAAGTGTACAATTTCTTAGCTAATCATGCGAAAGAGAAGTCTCAGTGCAGATTAGGTCCTAAGCAGGAGTAAAATGTTGCTGGAGTCAGTGTGACTGGGCTGAATTACACCAATTGAAGCTGTAGCCTTTTATGAGGATTTACTTAATATAGTGCATTTGTTCCGCTGGCTGATGATCAGAGTGAGGATCCCTTGATTTGATACAATGGCAGTGTTATGTATTAGTAGCATAAGCAGGAAGCAGCTGGCGTCCTGTTCAGAAAACAATCTCAGTTTTTATTGAGAACAATAATTGAAAAACAGCGTGTGTGTGTGTGTGTGTGAGGTGCCTAATCTTTAAAAATGCGGGAGTTTGCATACTGTCCCTTTTCATTGACTAGTCACTTCTGGACTAAATCTAGATTCCTCTCTTTTCACAGAAAGCTGTTCTGGTGTCGGTCCTTTGGAATACAGAGAAAACCAACTAGAGCCCCAAAATGGCTATTTTGCACCTGCCTGCTGCCTCTCCTTCTCTTCCAGCTGGTGAGTACGCTCAGTTGTGGAGTGCTTTTCCATTTCTCTTATTCATGAAGAGATGGCACATTATTTTGGTCAGCATCACTGAAACATTTCCTATTCTTTGTCTTGGATGCTATTAAAAAAACCAGCTGTTTGGGATGGTTACTGTGTTGTGGGAGCTTACATTTTTTTTTGAGTTTAGCTCCAGTGTTAAACTTTTGTGAAATTATAGGATAGTTTTCTTAATAACTGAAGAGTAATAGCGGCCTATAAGTGAACTAGAATGAGTCTGCAAAGCTGTTGAAAAAAACTGCATACTTAATACATTTTTCTGAGGGTTTTCGAATGTGCAGTAACTGTAATGATGCTTCTATAGGGCAAACAGGTGTAGGGCCTAGAGAGGGCAGCTAGGACATAGAGGTTCCTCTTGTGTAGTTCAGGCATCTGAAATGTAGTCATCCCAGTCTAGTTTTATCACCTTAGGCTCCTCTTACAGTCAAACACTATGTAATCTGGGGCTATGTTTCATCTCAGCCATCTGAAAATCTGTCCTAGGTTGAGAGAAAGAAAGGTTTCCATTGCCTAGAAATGGAGCTCAGGGACACCTTGTCAACCCATGTTTGGGGTCTAAAGCCAAGTCACATGAGATGTTTTGATGAATGTGTCCTTATAAGTTAGGAAAACTGGCAGCAAATGAAGTGAGGGCCAACAAGGCTGTCTAGTGACTGTGTCGGTGTCATGGCTGCTAGGAGGTTGAATTTGATTCTACTTTTATCACTATTGTCTGTTTGACCTGGGACACAGTCGCTTTCCATCATTACCTTCTTTTTATCCCTGTACTCAGCACCTGTGAGGCTGCACCTACAATCATATGTTCAGTTTTGGGCCCCTCACTACAAGAATGACATTGATGTGCTGAAGCAAGTCCAGAGAAGGGCAGTGAAGCTGGTGAAGGGTCTGGAGAATAAGTTTTATGAAGAACAGCTGAGGTAACTGGGGTTGTTTAGTCTGGAGAAGAGAAGGCTCAGGGGGGACCTTACTGTTCTCTACAACTACCTGAAAGGAGGTTATAGTCAGTCTCTCCTCCCAAGTAACAAGAGATAAGACAAGAGGTAATGGCCTCGAGCTGTGCCAGGGCAGGTTTAGACTGGATACTGGGAAAAATTTCTTCACCGAGAGGGTGCTCAAGCATTGGAACAGGCTGCCCAGGGCAGTGGTAGAACCACTGTCCCTTGAAGTGTTCAGAAACTGTGTAGATGAGGCCCTCAGTGATACCGTTTAGTGGTGGCCTTTGCAGTTGTGGGGTAATGGTTGGACTTGATGATCTCAAAGGTCTTTTCTAACCTAGTTTATTCTGTGATTCCCAGATTCTTCCTCCTCCTATATTTTGTCTGGCTTGAGTACTGAGCATTTATTCAGTGCAATAGATAGTCCCTCTTTTCTCCCAGTGAAGACTGAATCCCAGTGTCTTAACTCATATTAGAAAATGTGAGCCATCTGGTTAGGGCAAAAATGCTCTTAAGCATTTATCCTGGCAAAAATGCTCTTAAGTCATTGCTGTTTTAATTGTATAAGTGAGTTAATCAGTGGAAGAGGACGAGAAGCCACTTGTAATGTTTTTTGGAGCAATGCCCTAACCACTGGTGTAAACTGTGATTTACTCACTGGATTGAGGAATAACCAATTACTTTGAAACACCAGCAGAAACAGGTTGAGGAAGCTGCTGCTTAGGTTGATTGACAGTCTCTTGTTAAGACATTTGCTTTAAAAAATGCAAGAGCTACATTCAGGTCATAGTATGACTGGATCAGAACAGTGCTTGAAGCCAAGATAGTTTACAGGCTCAGTAGCCATTAGGCTTCTTGTCAGCTCAAGGAATATTAAAATAACAGTAAAGAATGGCTGAATACTTTGAATGCTTAGTTCGATGTCTAGGGAATTTGGAGAGAAGTATTTTGGGTTTGAATTTTGTTTAGTGAAGGACAGAACTGAACCCATCTCACATGTCTGGGCAGAGCTATAATTACTGGAAGAGAGTACAAAACCACTGTGATAGATAGCAGTATTATCAGCATCTAGCTCTCAAATCCCTATTCCACTTTTTCAACGCAAATCCAGAAATAATTTCGGGATTACTGAAATTATACTTTTTGGCAAATTCTGCATTCACCTGATTTTATTTGCCATGTAATCAGCTCACACAGCACCTATTGGGTTGCAAGTAATGACTGCTTTAGGAGGCAATGTGTGAAAATACAGGAAACAAAAATTTGGAAACTGTGCATCCTTGGCTCTGTTGGCTTCAGTAGAACATGCTGGATTATCCAAGTTCTTAATTCCTTTACTTTCGATTTTTCTGCTTCTCTAATGAATCTTTATCAGATAATCTCAGTCATTTTGGCAGACCCATAATTGCACTATTCCCTACAGAAAAAGTTGCCAATAATCTGTAAATGAAAAGGCACCATCTCCAATTTTTTCTTCTTTCTCTCCAACAAATGCAGTTAAAATAACTGTTTTTTTAAAATAACTGGTTTTTTTTGGAATTCTTCCCCCTCACCTGAGTGGAAGGGTAGGAAAGGAAATCTGTTTAATCTTCGTTCTCATGCTTTCCTGATTCACCTGGCTTCTCTTGGGAATTTTAAAGAAAACAGTTCAATAAGACAGAAAAATTACGACCTAAGTTTTATGCAATGTTTTAGGATAAATGAGATTCCACTGTTATTACCCGTCACCGTTGCCTCTCCTCAGCTCCTATCTGCCATATGAAGAAATGTGTTTTCTTACTACCGAAGTATTTGTGGTAGAATATGGATTTAATAACAGGGTAAGTTTTATTTCTTGCCTAATAACTAATGTTAGTTGAATGATATTCGGGCCAGATCTACTAACAACAGTATATCCTTTGTTTTTAACAGTATTGCACTCTCTATAAAGAAAGAAAATATCTCCATAACAAACAAAAAATCCCAACAGGCCAACCAAAATAATAAAAAATTGAGAGCTGCAGGTCTGGTATCAACCTCATAAATAGTTTTTCATGGTTTTTTTCTTCTTTAGAAAGGTTAGGATGATAGCTTCCCTTCAGAAAATGTTTGTTATTAAAGCATATGAGCTACTCAGTTATTTACTTGTGTGAAACCACAATTCATGATGACTTTGCTTGGCCTTTTAAATGATTGCAGCTTGCAAGCTATCAATAGTGCACATTCCTGTAAAAGGAATTTTAACTTCTCCACATGAGTTTTCTAACTGTCCTGTGTCTGAGTAGTCATTTACGAGAGAGTTATGCTAGAATGGCAGCAAAAATCTGGGCTTGGTGGAAATGTGCAGGATGTTCCTGTATATGGAGCTAAGTCATTCTTTTAACAGGTGAAAGTGAATTCTGTAGTATAAATGAAAAAGAACCTGAGCTTCACTGGGATGATAAACTAAGGTTGGAGGCTGGTGGAGCCTGGCTGTCAGCTGGCATTAGAATGAATGACTTACTGTCTCGAAATCAGCATAAAGAGCCGAAGTGAACATGAGGCAGAGGCAGATTAGAAAAGTGTGGAAATGGGAATTACCTAACTGCTGTGACAGTAATTTACTTGCACTGCAAGTATCCTAGGAAAATAGGATGTCAGAGCCCCATGGCAAGCTGCACATCTCTAAGAGAGCAGAACAGGATGTGTGCTTGAGGCAGGAGTGGGTTGCCTTTATCTTACCCCTTGGCTTTTGGCGGAAATGCTCTCAGCTCCAGAAGCAGCGCATTATTTTATCAGGCTTAGTGCTTCTTGTGTCTTTATCTGACTGGTTATGGAGATGACATAGACTTTTATGACCAGTCTACTGCAGAGAAACTGGGAACAGAAGATGTGACCCTGTAGTCAAGAGCAGCCAATATATGTAAGAAATTTCAAGATACCAAATGTTCCCATTACCATGGTAATCATATACATTAAAACAAGTTTCAACACCATAGTCTTTTTATTTAATAGCTCATGGTAGAATATAAGGATAGTGAATTTGATAATAGCAGAACTCAATAAAAAGCGTAAATGCAGAGATCCATGCGCACGTAGATTTTCCTCAACCAGAATATAACCTTGTTATAAGATTCCTCAGTGCTATTATCCTGCTGAATACAAGGAATTAGTCAGCCTGCTATTTTTGTAATGTGCTTGACTAGCTGTTGATCCTTCCAGAACAACAGAACCATGATCTAGGTCTCAGAATCATTCAGGAAGAGTGGTTTGAGGACTTGTGGAGGTGTGTAAATACTAAACTGTTGTAAGTGGCAGGGGAATGATTCCATTTTTAGAAAAGAAATGTGGTTGCCATTATTATTGTTTGTATAACAGTCCTGCAGTTTCTTCACAATTTATACAGATGTGTTCAATTTCAGTCGTTTGCCCTGTCAGTTTTTCTGATACATGGTACATCATTTTCTTTGAGAGTCCTAAGTGGTGGTGATTAGTGGTGTGTGATGAATAGACAAGGAAGCTTTACTTTAAAAGGAAGAATTCTGTATATGTTCTATATGTGAAAGTAAAACGTAGACTCTGCATTGTAAATTATATGTTGCTGTAGTTCCTGCTTCATGTTATGTTGAAGCATGACAGCCCAAACAACATTCAACATGTGCGATGGCCGTAAGATATTAAAGTAGAAGCAGAGAGCCATATATCAGAGTGTCAACATCAGTAACACCCAGTCAGTTAATCTCTAGCAGCCTTTGGTACAAGTTAGATTATCTGGAAGTATGTGTGCAGTCTCTGTCTTTTAGCAAGAAGTCAATGTAAGTATTAGCTTTCTGGTGTAGAAACAGAAAACATGGACTGTACTTTAAAAGCACTGACAATGATGCTGGAATGCTTCACCTCATCTGGTTTACTGAATTTAAAGTGGTGTCTGCTGATATGTTTATGTCTGCCATCTCTAAGTGTCTCTGCAGAGGAAGAGTAAACTATGATATGGTTTTCATGTCCTTCAAGGTGCAAGGACCTGGCTGTGAGGAGCAGCTGATCACTGATCTGCTCAGACTAGAATATCAGAAGGTTAGAGGGACTTTGGCATTAGCTTCTCAGTGCAACAGTGCTGGTCTAGGGATGTAAATGGCTGGTAGATGCATGTCCTTAGTAAGTCTTCATTTCCATTTTGAAAGATCTCCTGCAGTAACAAGTACTGTAAGAACAACTATAGCTTGTATATAATTATGGTGGTGACACAGCTGTAGGTTAACATGTTGAAATATTTCTACATTGTGCCTATAGAACTGAAAGAGTGACCCATAATACGGATTAATAAAGAGAAAAGCTAAGCTTTGACAGGCTACACCCATTAATCAAACGTGGGTAAGTTCCACCAAGAATTCTCAAGTTTCACATAGGACTTGTATTGCTTTCCTTGGCTTGTTTTGCCTTGCTTTGCTTTTCACCAAAAAAATCAAGCAGTTTAGCAGAGGATGGAATCACAAGATCTAGGCTGGAATCACAAAATCTGAGCAAAAGATATACCTGTATGCATAGTGCTGGACTAAAGTTTATTCCATCAAATGAGGCAGACTCAGAGGTTGATATAAGGTGACAAGAAGCAAGCCTCCCACTTTTATCTCTCCCAGGAGGTTTCAGTGTCTTGAAATAAATCGTGAAACATCTGAGGAAATGTAAGCAGCCAGCTTACTGCTCCTTGAGCACAGAAAAATCTAACATTGCTTCTCCTAAGATGAAGTTGGAGACAAATTAAGCAATATGACCCACTATTATCTGGGTGGCTGCTTCCTTTGACAGCTCTTTCCAGGATGTAGAAGATGAGGAAAAAATGTCATAAGTTCTGTAGTTTTCTACCCACCAATGACTAGGAGCCAATCAATGAAGACACAGGAGGTGGTCTGCAGATGAAATCTGGAACTATATTAAAAATTATTTTCAGCATTACCTTCAAGTAGAAGTTAGGTTATAAGTGTGCAGAGTAATTTTGATTAATTTGAGTGACAGCAATGATCCATTGGCCCTAAATGTTTGGGAACCAGCTGCTGAAAGGCAGTATGTCCCAAAAAAGTGCTGCTGTCAGCATCTAGAAAATGACTGAGGCAGTTCAGAGTTTGTGCTGGTTTTGGTTAATGAGCTCATAAATGAACAAGTAATTTGAAGAAGGGTAGGCTCTGTATCAGGATTGCTGGTTGTGGAGGTAAACCAGGACTTAGGAATATGTCAAATAAGGACAAAATCTACTGTTTGAGGGACTGAATACTACTAATAATACTGTGTCATCTTGGAAAAATTATGTCACCTTTGGAATCCAGGCAATTAGTCAGCTTTTCTGGCACTGTGATATTATTTCAATCACGTTACTTTTTGGGAATGAGCTAGATTTATGGCATCAGCATCCATTTTCTAGAACAACTAGTAAGGTACTTATGTCACTTAATTTTCTCCTTTTCTTTCTCAGAAATGTCAACTGCTCCCTAGATGAAGCTGTTTATGCATGATGAAACTCGTTCAATATTCTTATATCTCATCTTTGTGCTTGAGACAGAAGCTACTGTGAGGCTTCGCTGTAATAGTAGACATATGTGTGGAGTTAGTACTGGAGAACACCCATAATTGTAGCTACCTGAGCTTCACACAAGAACAGGAACATTCACCAGGAAGAAAGAGATGACAGTGTAGAAAAACTCCCCCACCTCTCTTGTCCTTCTTTTTAAAAGCGTAGATGATGGAGAACTGATTGCCAACGTAATTTCTAACAGTTGTTTTTTTTTTTTTGTTTTTTTTTTTTTTTTTTTTTTTTTTTTTTTTTTTTTTTTTTTTTCCCCCCC